>JAVQJD010068047.1:0-28381 GCA_036023655.1 Nannoperca australis
CCCGCCCCCCCCCCCCCCCCCCCCCCCCCCCCCCCCCCCCCCCCCCCCCCAAGAAACAAGGGTCTACACTAGTAAAGTATCTGCAAATTTGATGATATTTTCCCAGTTTAGGAGATCAAATTTTGTCATTTTGTTAATAATATTTAGTTGCGTCCCAGCACATGACTATGAATTGTTTCATAATGTTGTGTAATATGTGACATCATAGGAGGGGACTTAAGTTAAGAAGAAAATAAACCAACCAAGAAAATCAACTTTAACCACTTCTTATGAGAAGGATGTGAGTACAGAATACTTGAAAATAATTACCACGAATTACTCTGACTGTAATTTCCCATTGAGTGCCTCCTGCTGTGGTGTATAGCCACTTACCAGCAGCAAATAAAAACACACTCACGCATGTATGGGCCTGAAGATAGGTACTAAAACAAGACCCACCCTAAGACCCTTATCATATTAGGTGAAATTGTGTTTGAGTGGTGCACAGTTTCAGGTAAATTAGCACAAACCTGTTGACACAGAGTCCAGAACAGTAATGCAGCCATGGTTTCTGCAACATATACATTTCTTATTGTTCATCAAATGTAGTGCACGGTTATAGGTGCTTGATTCACTTCTGGCAGTGGTTCCCAACCTTTTAGTGGCCCTTTAAAATAAAGCAAAATAAGTTCCTCACTAGGCTATTAAGCTACCCAGTTGTGTATAAAGTACCCAAAACTGACTACACGTTTTGCTCATAATAGTTTATTATTATTACTTGAGTTGATTTTGAATGCAGGATTTTTTTTAGACTAAGGATCCGAATACTTCACCTTCCACCACAAAGAGAAATGATCAGTGGATAAATGTATATAGTAAAAACTGGATGTGTTTTAAGATCACCGGAAAAGGACACGTAACAGGAGCAGAAATCACCCTAAACTCTAAAGACAACGCATCTGACCTATGTGTTGTGAAAGAGAACAAAAACATCCACACCACCATTTTCCCCTGTCCCTCTCTCTCCCACCGAGAGCCTGCTGTCGTGGGAGGAGTTTGCACCGGGACCCACAAAACTTTTGCGTGTGCGCGTGTTTCGACGCCACGCCTCTGTGCGTTTTCCTCCGCGCGTTGATTTCATACCAAACTCATACTTGGCATTCCGCCTTTTTCTGTCAAACACGATTATTTTTTGCCGAGGAAATACCCGCGACTGGGAAAGCAAATCTGCCGTAGAGACAAAAGTACGAGGAGAGCGGTCTGTGCCTGTAACAGCGGGGCAGGAAAGCCATTGTGAGGTGAGTGCGCTCTCAGATAGTTCTTTGTTGTGTGCAGCAACTTTCATGCTGCAGCAGCTGCTTCGCTTCGTGTGTGCTTGAAGTTTTGGGATATTTGACATATTTCGCATTTTCCCGCAGCCGCTTTGCTGATTCAGAGCCTTGTGTGTTTAGCAGGGAGTCCCGCTTTATTTCCCGAGCCCCCCCGTGCTGTAATTTCAATTACTTTTTAGGCGTCTCTCGGACTTAGTTAGGAGTTTGTTGAGGTATTATTAGCCCGCAAGCTAACCACCTAGCATGCCAGCTCGAGTGTGTTATCAGTGGCTTGTCTGTAATAAATCCGCTGAAATATAGAAACCAACGTTTCTCCTGACACGTTAAAGTGCGTGTACGGTGTTTTAACAACAGCCGGGCCCGGTTACATTTAAGTTTTAACCCCCAACTTTTGATCAAAGGCAGATTTTGCCAACTCACAGTTGGCTAAACGGCTTCCAACGGTTGAACGTGATTTAATTTTTTCCCTCTAACGTTACATGCTAGCAGATGGGATTCATTTCTTGTTATTGTGAAAGTGTCGCCAACATGTGAGACTGGTCTTACGGGTTCAACAGAAGTCAGAGGAGCAAAGAAAATACTTTTTTTAAAGTCTCCAGCACAACAATTCTTACCGAATCATCAACTTAGTGAAAGATGTGAGCGTTTTAGTTTCATGTGACGTTCATTCAAGTGCTTAAAGCCCGATCGATTTGCTGTCTAACATCTACAAACGTCTGTAGTAGTAGTTGTTGTAATAGTAGTAGTAGTAGTAGTCAGCAGAGATAGCCATGGAAATCTGAAAGTAGTTTGATGAAATGTAGCATGGTTAATCATAATGTCACTGTTGTTCCCATTGGAGCAGAATGTGCATGTCTCTTGTCAGTGTTTGCTGAGCTCATAGCTTTATTTAGCTCAATGCTCTGCTGGCTCCTCACTGCACTAAACACCTGACCCTTTGGTCACTGGGAGCTATATTGAAACTGGCAAGGCTGCATATGCCTTCAATAGATAATGCCCCAACTTTGTATCACCAGTAACTTAAATCTGTGGCGAACGACAAAGCTGTGGCTGTGATGCCCTCAGTTGCTTGATTTCCCAAATCTTAGCCAAATTGCTCAGCAGCAACCTCAAACTCAATCTTGATATACACTCCCACGCAACTTTATTAGGTACGCTTCTACATTCTAATGCAATCAAATACAACAGATCTGCCACAAAGTCTATATTTATGAAGATTATAATGTTCAGGTTTCCGACACCTCTTAATTCAACTCATTATTGAGGGCGTAGTTAGTGGTAGTGTTGTACTGGACTGCATTATATTCAGACGTGTTTCTAATATCCTTCCCACCTCGTATGCCTTTATTACCCATCACCACGGGTTATGGCCTCATGTGGTAGCTTTGAGTAGTTCAAACAAAGTGGGATATTTCTATTTCAGATTCTTTCATTTGTAGGCTTTTATAGGCCTGGATAGGTTAAAGTATCCAGTGTTTCACAAGAAAATAAGCAAAAGTCTGTTATGTTTGTAGTCAACTCTAACTCAAACCTTTATAAAACTCCCTTATAAGATACTTTAATAAAGCTAAAAAGTATTATGGTGATAAAAATCAGATCCGCCCAGGACAAACTAACATATTCCCCATTGCAGACCTCACACAGTAGAAACTTTGAAGACCGTCACATCTCCTCCCCTTGAATATCACAATGTTCTTTTAGGCTTTGCTCTTTCCTAACCATCTCACCAGGGCCTGTGTGATCTCTATGGCAACAGCACAGTCCCGGCAGCAGTGATTGAAACTGGGAGGGCCCTGTGCAGAGTGCGTCCAATAAGCCCACCACAGCAGGGGAAGCTCTGCGACCACGCTGATCCTCTGTGGTCCTTCTGTGGCAGCGACAATCCATGTTAGCCACACTCTGGAAAAAATTACACACAAGGCTGCATTCATGTTGCATATGTGTGTCTGTGTTTGAGGACTCTTGGAGCATCCTCAACAATAACAAAAGAGAGTGCAATTTCCTCATGTGGCCCATGCAGGCAAAGTTGCAGACTTCTGGGAAGTTCATATTGCTGAAGTACTGTCTGTTAAACTAGTTTCTCGAGGATGATCATGTAAGGAAAATGACTAACTGGTTCCGGCATTGCTAAATATGGTTAATTTGTCAGCTATCAGTAACCTTAACAGCTGCTAGGTGGTGTCTTCACTGACCTTGGCCAAAAACTAAATTGGCCAAGGTCAAGAAATACATTTACACGCTCTTAATATTTGCCATTTTTCATGTCAGATCTTTAACTGCTGAACGCCAGACTATTAATACACCCTGTACCCAAGAAAGCTTTAAACAACTCGAGATGAATCTGATCTCGCTCTTGGTGAAGTGTGGAGACATTTGGAGTCCAAGAAATCTGTCACCATTCTCGGCAGGCGCAGAGGTCCTGTCCATCAATCACAAAGTGTGTGTGTGATGTAGATTAGCAAGACAAAGTGCAGGGTCACACTTGATTTTCTGGCCTCATTGATATAACCCAGAGATTTGACTTCATTTTTGTGAGCAACTAATTGTTATTTTCAGTATCGATTAATCTGCCCATTATTATTTTTTTAATTAATTGACTGTAAAATGGTGAATAGTGCAGCTCCTTTGGCATCCTCTTCGCTCTGTGTGGCTTAGTTTCTCTACTTCTCTCACTCAAAAATAACACATGAGAAGATGTCCAGTCAGTTAGGAGTTTCCGTTTGAGAACAGCCTAATTAAACTAAGCATAAACTGAGCATAAACAATTTAAGACCAAGGGAGTTTCACGTGGATAACAACAAAAAAGTGTTTTTTCAGATTCAGATGTACGGTCATAGTTACTCCTTGCTAACATATTTAACAAATTAAATATTATACAGTATTTCCAGGCTGCTATTGTTGTGTGCTGGTGAGTTCCAGCTGTTGCTGAGTTGAAGATGCAGAACATTTCTCTAACCACATAAATGTCCTTTGTTTATTATTGCGCGTGCACAGGCCGTACACTTTAGGCGTTGTATATGTTGCCTTAATGGATGATTTAAAGCAGCACCGTGTTTTCAAAATATCCCGGAGACCGCTTCATTAATTTCTTCAAACCTCGCTGATTGTGACACATTTTTGTCTAAATTCATCTGCTATCGAAACAAATACTGCTCTCTGCTCTCATTGTGGTACATATTTTGATGTAATGCTTTTTTAATGTGGAAGAAAACTTGTCTTGAAGCCCGAGTTCAGGACAACCATTGCCATTTGTTTCTATGTTTGTTGATGCTTCCTAAGGAATTAACCTTGTTGATTATCTATTTATTTATTACTACAAGTAATAATAACCAGTCAATTCTTAAATGCAGCTAATGTCCAGTACATGACCTGTTCTTGCATGCTGCCCCATCTCTAGACTCTCTAGAGTTTAGGCTAATGTTAGCAGCTCTGTCCTGATCTTTATAGGATTTGGAGAAGTTTACACTCCAGTAATGAGCTGTAATGTGCTCTCGGAACGTTAAAAGTGAAAACATACTGTTTGAAAATACAAACGCATAAGCTAAGCAGACAGACTAAGTAAATAAATAAATAAATGTCTGACTCATCTTTTTCTTTCTTCTTTTTGCTTAAATGACTAGGACTAACTGAATTGTTTAGGCTCAACGTTTTAGTAATACGGTAGTAATAAGTTGCTGCCACCTACTTATTTAAGACATGGTTGAAACATTAAAAAGTCGACCAACTCAATTGAGCGAACGTTAGCTTAATTAGGCAACTAGCTACAGCTGCTCAAATCTGTCATCTGTCATCAAAGAGCAGCTGTTCTAAAAATCTATTGAATTTGAGTATTACATCTGCCACACTGTTATCATTTTAAACTGTATGCCACGCGAGAATGGAAAGTTTGACAGGCATGGTTACAGTAACTAAGAGGGCGGGGCCTAGCAAAATGTACAATTGTCCTGTGTGTTCTAGGTGTGTGGTGGCCGGAGCCGTCATCATTGCGTCGGAGTGGAGTTGCCGTGGCAGCCCCGACGGGGCGCAGGAGGAGGGTGGCGATGGAGAAGGACAGGGTGACGGGCCGGACCGTGGATTGGACGGTGACCCAGAGGGAGTGTGGAGTCCAGACATTGAGCAGAGCTTTCAGGAAGCTCTGGCCATCTACCCTCCCTGCGGCAGGAGGAAGATCATACTTTCAGATGAGGGGAAGATGTATGGTGAGGAACAGCTGCTTTCTGCCCTAACATAATAATATTCATCATCCAGCTGTTCCCCTCTCTCTCTCTCTCTCTCTCTCTCTCTCTCAATTTCTTTAAATTGAAATCACTTTTCACTTCTAAATACTTGGTTTGGATAACTGTTTTAAAATTGTACTTGTGGCGTTCCTGTCTGTTAGCTGTACAGTGATTAGAAAACAAAACTAATAAATGAAAGGGCCAACTTTAGAGAAAGATCCCATATCCCACCTGTACACACTCTATCAGCCTTAGCTTTTACAGAATGATTAAAACTTTTCCTTCTATTCCTGATATGGTTCAGTTTCCCAAGGAGCCTCCACAGGGGTCAGTAGTGATCTGCTGCATGCACTTTGGAACCCAGTGGGTGACTGATCATTCCTGTAAAGACCTCTTAGTTTGTGCCCAGGTGATCTGCTTGCAGGTATTTTGGGAGAGGCCTATTTAGCTTTGAGGTCAGAGGGCAGCCAGCACCGACAGGGTCGACTGAGAGAGCAGTTCAGGGTGCTGCCTGCGAGTAGAGCTTTGATGTATTTTGACCGTTTCTTTCTACCTTATTGAAGGCCTTGGCAGGCACCCAACATTCCCAGCATTTTTGTCTTTCTTTTTTTTTTTTTGGCCGAGGTTTCGCATTCCCGCCTGCAGCAGCCTGTATCATGCATTCGTGTATGTCTGAGTGTGTTGAGAGAAACTGGATATATGATCCCATGCGACCGAAAAGGAACGTTTGTTTCAACATTTTCTCCTTTTGTGGAAGTGTGTGCTCACTGTGTCGACCACCCCCCACTTCCTTTTCAATAAACACGCGTAGTCCCGCTGGTACACACGTTGGAAAGCTACACGCACACTTAGAACGTAATACCCCACCCTCACATTAACCCACTGGTATCATGTTTCAAACCAGCCTGTAAGACCCCACCCCAAACCTTTTGAGTCACTGCCAACTTAAAAATGTTTGTTGAAAAAATTGTTTTTATGATTTGTGAGTTTTTGAAACTCACCCTACATTTTAAAATCCAAGAGGTCAGTGTTTATCAATAAAACTTTAAATGACTCTCTACTGTAAATGTACTTTTTCTATCTTTTATGTGCCCATTAGTAGTGGCTGCTTTTGTCACACTTGAGCAGCGATAAAGATGTTACAGAAATGTTACTAGGTCCTAAATTGGCAGATTGCCAATGCCTCTATTATAGATTAACAAAGTGAAGTCCTTTTCAAACAGGAAGTCAACTGTAAAATTGGCAGAGCGTTTATGGATTACAGTTCATGTCTGAAAGTGGCTCGTGGATAAACGGATATCACTATCAAGCAGTTCAAACCATTTAGTGCTTGTTTCACTTAACTGGAACAGTTGATTGGATCAGTTAGTGCAGCTGTTAAAACCAAAGCCCAAGACTCAAAATATCAGTTTGACCAAAACGCACGCAAGTATTTACCACCTCCTGCCAAATTAGGCCAATTGTAATTAATCTCCAGTTTGTGCTGTCTTTGCTTTCAGTTATATGTTAGTCCCTAGATGTCACCTTGGATTTTGGCGTCACTCATGTATTCCCGAATAAGGATGATCAGCAGATGGGTGGGAGAAGGGGCGTCAAATGACAAACATTTTACAATGTAATGCCGGTCAAAACTCCTTCAAAAACTAAAACTAAACACTTCAAGGTGCAGAGAGGTCACTTTTTTTTTTCTGCTACTTGCTGCAAGTAGCAGTTAACAGGTGAAATTAAGGACAATCGAATATATTTCACATCTGTTTCTGTGCTGCAGCCATTTAGGATCTACTCTACTTTACTGGATCTCTCTGAAGTCCAAAGAAATCAGTAGCTTTGATTCTTAAGGTTGTGATTAAAAAGTCTAAGGCTTACTAAATTTAATATTTTTAGGGATGTGGTTGAATAACATTGGGACGGTTGTCCATGTAAAATTCATATTTTACATGGCCTCTTCACACCCTGCTGTGAAACAGTCATACTCCACTGAAGACGCCTTTGCAGATTGTGTCACTATTTTGGCAGTTATTTCCCGCTTTTTTTAAATGATGAAACCCCATTGATATGATGCCCAAATAAAGTTGAATTCGAGCATGTTTAGTTTTGTTATCTCGCTGGCTCATTTTCTTTTATTTTGATCTCTTTTTTTTTTTTTTTTATGAAAATCTCATTCCTAATCTTTACTTGGAAGCGAACGAGTAAAAGCTAAACGATTTATGTGGCAGATGAAATTACATTAACGAGGTTGAAAACGCACACGTTCCAACAAATGGCACATGAGTGGACTTCTGGTGAAAAAGCGTTTGGCCTTATGTGGAGGAGTGGCAGGCTGCGGGAAAGTGCTTGTGTCCCGTTTTGGCTGTTGGAGCAGACTGCTGGGCCTGAGTCAGCCCCTTCTGTTGATTTGGGGGGAATTCTCTGGTGCTCTGTTAACTCCACAGAGCTGTTGTGACTCAGCCTAAGTCCCTACAGCATCACACCACTTCCCAGAAAGAGGGATGGTGATGATGCTAGTGCTTATGTGTAAATGTGATTAAATGATTACAGCCATGGAATCAGTCTGTAAGGCTCAGTTTGGTCACCTTTTTATCTTTTAACCTCTTTGCGACAGAGTGAATAGTGAGTGGGCTCATCTGTTATGATTAGAGACGAGCAGATCATCAGGTGGAACTGGGGGAGGCAGGGAAAGAAAGCTGACCACGCAGTCTGCAGTGACCACATTTTGAAAGCTTAACAATATGACTGACTGACTCTTTTTTTCCCCCCTTCCCTTCCCACCTCTTGTTCGTATGCTTTGGAATTCTCCCATCGAGCAAGGCCAAATCTGACTGTAAACGAACACACGTTGTCCTTAATGAGAATATCATGCAGAAACTGAAAGCTTGACCTGCCATGTTAATTGTGTTGTGTGGGAAGGCAGTAGACTTACGAGAGCCTCACCATCTTCTCACATCTCACACTAAAAGTGCAGTCGCATTAAATTTTCATATTATGCTGGCTTAATTCCAAATGCATTCTGGGAATGGAAAAAGGATCCCCCATCTATCCTGCTCTTCTTTTGCTTCATACCAAGGCTCGGTTCAGTACAACCTAAACATACATTTGACCAGTTGTAAAATGCTCACTGTCATACTGATTAACTTTGGCTTCATCTGAGTATTCACTCACTCCTGTCATCATTTCCTTTTAGGTTCATAAATGTTCATAAAGTGGTGGTTAGAGTAGTGGTAGTAAAACACACAGGCCTACTATGTGAACGTACCACACAAAATCTATGGCAGGAGCTTTTGACATTTAGGCCACATCCACAATACTATGTTTTTGTTTTAAAACGCATAGCCTTTGCCGTGTTTACACCTAGCATCCACACGGCTCACATTCGTTTATAACCCCTTTAACGGACAGCTTTTATAACGTTGCTGGCCCTGTTATAGTTTAAAAACTGAAACTTTCTAAAACGATGACGCAGACTCCCACGTCTGTTTTCTGATTGGGTCTAATCAGCCACGGCGTGTCGCTCCTTGATTCGTCATGCTCGTATCACATGAGCCCTTCCCAGACAAAAACAAACGACAGCACCCTTGACTGGCAGCGGTTAATTCAACATTAATACCGGATTACAACACTTACTTGCACTAACAGTTCCACCTGGTCTTCGGCTCAAGCACAGACATCTCTGCTCTTAATATCCGCCATTGCTGTTCTTCGTTCGTAGTATTTTCTGTAAGTTAGCAACCAACCACAGAGTAGACTATTTGCTTCCTGTTAACACCGGCACGTGCATCACCAGTACACGTGAACGCTCACATAGTCTTATTGGATCGGCTCTGGAAGCATGCCAATAAACAATGACGTACATCACCAAGCATCATTTCATTTGGTTAACAATTGTGGCTCTCGTGATGTTCCTTTGACAGGTCATTTCTCCAGAAAATTGCACAATTCGGGTTTTTGAACACTTCTGTCACTGATCATTTTTAGTTAATCATAAAAAATCTGCGGATTCTACATACAAGACTTTGGAAGATTTAGAACAAATTGCATGCGCTCTAGAGTCTTTTTTTTTTTTTTTTTTGCCAAGCCGGTTGAGCACAGAAGCGTCCAAAACCTTCACTGGCCGAGCCGGCTTGCTTCCTGTTGGCTCCCCACACACACTGGATAAAATAATGTTATCACATGGCTCCTGTAGACCTTACAAATATTGTTGTTATCTATATCAAATTCTAGTGATAAAAGGAGTCGTTTCGGGGAGGTTGTGACACACAAAGTGTATTCACCGTTTTACAGCTGCTCCTTTTCTAATGATTCTGTATGGGAACGTTTTTGTGGGGTTTTTTTTTTTGTATTATAATAAAATTTCTTGTTTTCCGCCATAGGATTTAATAACAACAATCACAACTGTAATACCTTGTTGTATAAGATAGTGTATACTTTCTTAGAAAGGTATCAGGCTAACATGAAACATTACATTCACATTCACAAAATACAATTCTCCCTTCCCTTCTCAGTCATGCCACAATATGGCCTCATAAAAGCATTTCCATTCTTTTACTCATTAAATTGTTTTGTTTTGTAATTATCCTAAATGTTTTTTCTATAGTCAGATAGTGTATGGGAATTTTCAATAATTGTATCTTCTGCTTTCTCAATTCTAGGTCGAAATGAGCTGATAGCTCGCTATATCAAGCTACGAACAGGGAAGACGCGCACCCGCAAACAGGTATGCACAAACGTTGTTGAAGATTTCAGTATTTACATGTTTATTTACCCATTCACCTTGTTAAAGTCACCATGACTATTTAAAATTGCAAAATCATCCTGTAAATATGTGTTTTTTCATGGGGACCCCGGCCCAATAGGTGTCTAGTCACATTCAGGTTCTGGCACGTAAGAGGGTACGAGAATACCAGACCAGCATCAAGGTGGGTGCCCACTGAATCAACTCTCCCTTCCTTCTGTAGTCACATCCCCTCTTCTTTTCCTTTCCTTTTTCCTTTTTCCTCCCATTCTCTCCTTCATCCTGTCTTTTGTCAGGTCTCTAGTCACCTGCAAGTCTTGGCCAAGAGAAAGTCGCGTGAGATTCAGTCTGAGCTCAAGGTACACACGCTCACTGACCATGCTAGCTGCTTTGCTGTGCATGTGGCCCAAATCCAACATAACCAGATCAAATCACTGTAGATGTCTTTATGGCAAAGTTATGCATCTCTGTTGGAGTCTTACCGTCTGTACAAGAGGAGTCTCCAATACGTACATTTGGGGTTATGACTCCGCAACAATGCAAATACACGTCCTGGCCTCGAGGCTATATGGAGACCACAAGAATGTTTTCACTACCGAGATGGCATGGAACAACTCAGGGAAGGACGTTTTTTATTAATAATAGGCACATTTAAATGACAACGCATGACATATCCATTTAGTGGTGTGGTGATGCCTGGAGTTTTTTATATAGACATCTAATGCAGGACCACTAGAACGCCTATGGGGCCAGAACATTTGGCATCATAAAGTTTGGCTTTGAAATCAAAACCTGAACTTGATATTTTTTATATTCTGATGTGTTTTTCAATGACAATGTTCAGATTCTTTCCTTCATGGTCACTCTTTTTTCAGTGACAGTTTATTTTGTTTAAGCCTCATTGGAAAAACACATCAGAATGCAAAGAAATATCAAGTTCAGGTTTTGTTTTCAATGCCAAACATATCTGTCACTGTTCTGGCTCCATAAACGCCTTGATGGAGAAGTAAAAATCCAGCTTAAAAATAGTACATGGGTACATGGGTACATGATTGTAATACCATCGTTTGGGTACAGAGATAGTGTTGGTTAATGGCTGTGGGGAACGTGACATGGCAAGCTCAGGCTTCGTAAAGTTATCTTTTCAATCATTTTATTAGTTGTATGTTTTAAAGGTCTCTGCAGGTTTTTCAGTGAAAAGTCAGGTTTTTGATGTGTTTTATGTATGGAAAGATGCTTTTGTTGTAATGCATGGCTGTAAAGTTGTAATCTGTTACTTAGTTGAAGAGGCGCGTGGCTTCGGACAGATAATTGCATGAGATTCAGCAGCCGTCTTGGTTGTCGTAAGCATGTGCATGGCTGTAGTAATTAACATGGATGCTTGCATACACACAGACAGACATGCAGGGAGTTTTTAACGTGCCCCTCATCCACGTGCACAAGTGACGCATTTAAGTTTTCTCTTTTTAAATCCCTTCTGATCTCCACGTTCTCGCTCTAAGACATTTCCCTCAGTCCTTTTATGTCTTTCCTGTGTAAGCAGTTTTCCTGTGGTTTTACCATGTCCTGTAATAAAGGTTCTCTTTGTGACATAATTTTGCACCAGTTAAGTTCCAGGCCAGTATATATCCTGATATTAAACATCAGTGCTCGGCACAGATTAATCAGACGTAGCTTGTCGTGTCAATGTAAGATTTTGTTTTTAATTACAGTTTAGCGTGTGTGTTTTGACAAGGTAGGTTCTGGGTGTAGTCACTTCAAAGAGTCGGTATGTACTGAGCATACCACATTGCCGAACAGTGAATCTGTGACCTGCTGTTATTTTGAATGTACTGAAGTTAATTAATAATGTGTCTTTTTTGCCATAGGCCATGAACTTGGTAAGTTTTGGATATACAACTACAGTTCTGTGCTTCAGGCTTTGTGATTTGTGGTTGGCATTACATTACTGCAATGCAGTTCTACTGCCAGACTCAAAAATCCTGCTCATTACTCTTTTTTTGTTTTTAGTGGCTTTAGTTAAATACTGGTGACGGCTCCAGTTAGCTCTGCTAGCCTGCTAGCTTGGTGCGCCTACTGCTTTGGCATCCCCCCTACATCTGCTTTGCACTCTGTCCTGTCTTCCCCCTCCCTCCCCCCCATAGTTACTGCATCATGCTGAAGTACTGTATAATATGTTGGCTGGCTTGCTGTCTAAACTGGCCTTGAAGGTTGGCTGACTCTGGAGTGCTAACCTAAATTTGCCTGGATTTTCTTTAGCTTGAGCGTTATCATCGTGTAATCCTTTTTGTCCCCGTCCTCCAGGACCAGGTATCCAAAGACAAGGCACTGCAGACAGTAGCCAACCTCTCATCAGCTCAGATTGTGTCTGCTAGTGTAATGAAAGCCCAGAGTCCATTTCCTCCACCCGTCAGAGTGAGACACAAACACCCCTCACACACACACACACACACACGTTTTTTTTTACTTTCTGGGTAGCAGTCTGAGTAATACCTTCTGCCCTGTTTTGCTTCTTTCCCTTTGTTTAGTTTTGGCCCGGCCCTATGCCAGGACAGCCTGGACATTCTCAGGAGTAAGTATCACCAGCGGATTAGTTGGTTTTGTTTGTGTTTCAAGTCGGTACAGTTGCACACTTCAGGGTTCCTAATCTTCCTTTTTACAGCATCAAGCCCTTTGCACAGCCACAGTACACTACACTACCAGCCCCTGTCCCCGCACCAATCAGTAAGTGTGAACACAAACTCACTGATTTGAGTAATTAGCATTGATTATTGTTATATTAACTTTTTTTCCCCCTCTGGTTTAAATGTTTGGCAGGTTATGAGCCCCTGCCTCCCCACCGCCCTGCAGCTATAGCAGCTCCTGTGTGGCAAGACCGAACAATCGCCTCAGCAAAACTACGGCTACTGGAGTACTCTGCTTTTCTGGAGACCCAGAGAGACAGGGAGGCGGTACAGACATCCAGACATTTATACAATATAACAATATCAAATTTTCTTCAAAGTCTTTCCTCTTTTTCTTATCACTTGTACTTCTTTCCCTACAGTATAAACACCTTTTTGTACACATTGGACCATCCAACCCGGGCTATAATGACCCCGTGCTGGAGTCCATAGATGTGAGGCAGATTTACGACAAGTTCTCTGAGAAGAAAGGAGGCCTGAAGGAGCTATATGAAAAAGGGCCGCACAACGCATTCTTCCTCGTCAAGTTCTGGGTCTGTACACAAAACCTGTTTTCTCACTCGTTAGATTATTATTTTATTTTTTAATAACCGTGAATCAGTCAAATTTATGACTTATCACAAGAAGCGTAGTTCTTATATTAGATTTGATTTCAGTTATTGCACTAGATTGTTGGTTTTCGTTGGCGTCATAGGTTGCATAACTCCGTCTACAGTCTGAGGTTATAACCTTCTACGCCACATGGGGGAAGCAAAGCCAATATGATGCTGGAGCAGGGGTTTACACAGGACCTGACCACTTCATTGGTTGTTGCTTGTTTAGATGTATTTTTACATGTTGAACACCTTGTACTCTCCTGCATTCGTACACTAGACAGCAAGAAATGCACCTTCATTTCATAAATGTATCTGTGATATGGACCTCCTCTGATCTTTCCTCTACTTTTCCCTCCGGCCCATCTGTTTGTGCTCGTTTCAGGCGGACTTGAGCAGTGACATTGAGGAGGGCGCTGGTGTGTTCTATGGTGTGAGCAGCCAGTACAGTGGAACAGAAAACATCACCATCAGCGTCTCCACAAAGGTCTGCTCCTTCGGCAAACAGGTGGTAGAGAAGGTTGAGGTGAGAAGATGAACCCCCCCTTTTTTTATGTGCATATAGAGTTTAATATCAGGCTATATAAACAGTTTATAATGTGCATGTGTGGATTCCTCCCATTCAGACTGAATATGCACATATGGAAGGAGGAAAGTATGTGTTCCGCATCCATCGTTCGCCCATGTGTGAATATATGATCAACTTCATCCACAAACTCAAACACCTGCCAGAGAAATACATGATGAACAGTGTGCTGGAGAACTTCACCATCCTACAGGTATGTGCTTGTATCTGTGCACCCCCGTTATTCCCTACTCCTGCATCTCTGGACTGGTGTTTGCGAGATTTAGGATTGAATCCTGACCTCCGTGATTCCCCCCCCCCTCTTTTCCTATCTACCGCCAGGTGGTGTCCAACAGAGAAACTCAGGAGACTCTGCTGTGCATCGCCTTCGTGTTTGAAGTGTCCACTAGCGAACATGGAGCACAGTACCACGTTTATCGACTAGTTAACGACTAGCAACGTGTCGCATGCATGCAGAGACTCTCCACAGACTTTTTGATACGTACAGCATAAACACTATTTCCAGCTCAAACACAGAGAGTCCCCACTCCCTCACACTTGTTTTAACAGACCAACTGTCACACTGTCGTCACACCTGTTGTTTGTTGAATGTGTATGCATTTTCAACTATGCACATGTTTCTCAACAACGTCCTGGGACTTAAAACACTAAAGTAATTTATGTTTTATCGATTGTGACCAAAACCTGATGTAATTGTTCCGATAATAATCAGTAAGTGTTACCATGTTATCCAATGTAATTATTTAGTCACAGAAGCGTCCCGCCTTGTAAACTCAAAGTATCATGGGTGATTACAGGTATACGGCTTTTCCTTTTTTAATTGGAAATTTTATTCACTGACACCATAAAAGAAACAAGCAAAATGACTAAAGTACATGTAATCAAGTTGAATATGTGATATTCTTCCATCATTGAAATTATGTACAATGGGAATGTAGCTGTGGTGCACCACAAATGAATATTATCACTTCCAGGGAGTTTTCCAAGCATATGCATTTACGTCATAGGTGTGACAGATGTGAGACGAGTTTAAATATAGGTTGTCAAACAAATCATTTAATCAGTGTTAATGTAACTCTGCCACAATGACTATTTCTTCTACAGTTTGTAGTATCTCTGTAAGGTAGGAATGAATGAGACTTTAATGGTGTATCCTCTATCACTGCTTAGTGTGGATTAATGATCTCCAGTTGCTTTAATCAAAACTCTAAGGATCTTATGACAAAGTATGAGTGTGCCTCTTCGCAGAATGTAATGCACTACATGTAAAGACGTAAAAGTCGTATTTATATTTGAAACAAGTGTAAAGAGAGCCATCATTTTAGGTGTTTCGCTGTTGTAAAGGTTTCCAGCGGGTACAGGGTGTGGAGGAAAATGATCTTTTTGATCAAATCTCAAGGAGGTTTGGCCCCCCTGTCTCTTTGGAAACAAAATAGTTCAACAGTTTCAGATTCAGTTCACACTCGGGTGTCGGCAGCCTTTTGAATGAAAGAATTATCTTTACTGTTCATTGACACAATACTGTTTTTACTTTGACTGTGTGGGCTTGCTGCAGTATTTCTACCTCCACGTGAGTTGGGATAAGAATGTGCTTTGGTTCATAAAGCCTTAACCTGAGGAGCACTGATGTATAGGATGTGTACACAACACTTGTAATGGTACTGTTCGTAAGCCAAAACAAGGTAAATAGACTCGTTTTTGTAAAGATGAACTGTCTTTTTTTTTTTTTGTATTTCACCAGCACAGCTAGAAGTGTTACTCTAAACATCATATATGATGGTTGTTTTTGGTTGTATCTTTTTCAATGTATGCAAAATGATGTATGGTACAGACCACACTAAGGTCTCCCACAGTGCACTGGGGTAGATTTTTGCCTAATAACACTAGCAAAGTATCCAGCTTACACTTGCTTTTTTTTTCGCCTTTTGTTCTATGTAATGTTTTTGGTTTCTGGTACACATGGTTACCAGCATTAAAAAATGTTTTTATAGTAAATGTTATTATCACGTCCTCTCCTGGCAGGATTACTTTTTACTACGAGGAAGGGACAATTTGTCTTGATCATGAACGTTAGAGCCGACTAGTTCAGTTTTAAATAACCATATTTACTGTGTGGTCAGCCAAACTTTTTTCTCTTTTACTTTTTGTCTGTGTACTCTGGTTGGCTGTGCCTCATCACTCCTTTTGGTCAAGTATGCTCAGTGAATTAAATCTGTGCCTTTTTATGCTGAACCAATAAAATCACATGGTGCGTGCAGAATCATGTCGTTTTTAGAGTCTTTATAGTAATGTAAAGACGGTTGATCTAAAAAAAAAAAAAGTTTTACAAATTAATTTTTTAGTTCAGTGAAATTCATCCCAATCAAGGCATGGCATCCGACCTCATTACTTTGAGAAGCAACCAAAATGCATCACAGTCTTGGGCATCAAACTGTCAAGTGATGAAAGTTGGCAATGAAAGCTTGGTCACATTCTTAGTACCAGTTTAAAAAGTAAGAAACCAAGACTTTCTTATGTAAATCATAGCTTTGATTTTGGCAATGCTTTTGTAACAGCTTCAGTGTTGGTGCAAGAAGTAACACTGATACAATTTAATTGTTAAAGGGATTTTTTTTACTTTGGGGTGGGGATGCATCTCCTCGCAATAAGTTATTAGAATAAAAGTGTTTTATTCCGTCGTTTAGGCACCACTGTCAAAACGACATCCAGCCCTAGTTCTAATAGGATTTTTCCAGAGAAGACATGTTGACATCATAGTAGAAAAACACAGGAACAGGTTTAACTGAGAAATTTACTGATGGCTGAATTCCATTTAGCTGCTTCAGTTTCAGATGCCACACCTGTGGTTTTTGTATTATGATGATGTCTCCTGCGAAAAAGACCCATTCCCGTATCTAAGGCATTTGCCCACTTTGTTTTCAGAATTGGCCCTCCAGTGATCAACTTTTCCACAGTGCTAGACACTTGTAATCACTTTTATCTCAGATTAACTGCTCTCACTCCGTCATACAAATAAAGTTTAATGCCACAAAGTTTGCAATTTCCATTTGCTCTGCTAGATGGTGCTGTCACCCCAATTTTACAGACTAATTGGATAAATGAGTTGAGTCTGGTATGATGCGTCCTTATCGCTATCATGCTTTACCTTCTCTTCATATAGGATGCCCTCGCCCAATCAGTGCGCCTCTTTACTTGGCACACACTCATACCACACATCGCTTCACTTCAAAGTTACATAACCTCATGTTATAAAACACCCATGTGTTTGCACAGATCTTTATGTACTCATAAAACCAAACAATGCTATTAATGTCATGATTCCTCAATGTTGAAGAAAAAAGAACATAAAATCTATCAGATACACTAGTCAAACAAAAATATGCTTCTTTTACACGATGCGTGTGCGCGATTCAAGGAGTTTAAGCTCCGTTTGGGAAAAGGTTACTTATGTACAGGCTTAAGCACACATATTTTTGTGGCATCCCTGCTGCTACATACTTGCTGCATACAAAGGTTGACGTTTATCAGCGACAAAGCTTCTGCTTATCTTGTAAGTCCTGATCGTGTTGAATGTATATCCTGACATCAATTTAATACCCAGCCACACACCACCATCTCCAGAAATAGTAGCTGTGGGTGTGTATGCCTGTAAGTCCATCTCAAACGTAAAGCCTTTTCAGGATCTTCCAATATCTTATGTAAGATATAGCACATTGTATATGTGTTGGAAACCTGCCAAGGCATACATAGCAAAGTGTAAGTGATAAAGGTACTTTATTGAGGCGTGACTTCACACCCACGCCATACAGACCTATGATCAATATCCAGTCTTTAAAGTGGTGCTCACTATGTGACACTTTGCTTGGGTTTTGAGGTGTTTTTCAGCACAGAGATAATTCATTTTTAACATAAATGAACCAATGTCCACTCAGTGTTCACACATCCTTACAACTGCAGAAAATGTGGCAAAGCTTTTGAGTGACATTTGGCTTTATACAGATGGCCTTTCTGTTACTTTGTCAAGGTTTTGAATGGCCTGCACAACTGTTCACTTCTCCCCACTCTCAGTCTTTTGGCTCTTCGTGTTTGCAGACATTAGCCAAAGTGTTATCTGTCTGAACGCTCGACTTACCAAAGGCATGCTGCCAAAACTACGAGTGGTGAACAGTGACACACACTGAACCCTCAGGCTGGGTGTGGTACTTACTGCATAATCCTGCCAGCATTGCAGCAGTTCAAGCATATAGCTGACATAGTTAACAGGTTGCTCATGACTATCTCATTTTAAATTAGTACATTTTTGACAAACACTGATAGAGGTTAAGTTTTCTGAATAATATTGCAAAAAAGATCTATGTGATTCGTCTCTTTTTCATTCTCACTACTGCCTTGTTTTGAGCCTATAGCCTCACCTGCTTGAATGAATTTTCACTATTAGTGAGCCAAACAAATATTTGACTCATGTTCCCCCCTCTCAGATCAAAATTGTGGTAGGGATATGCAACTGGGGCTGAGTTTGTCTGCATCTGCATTGACTTAAATTGTCAGGAACACAAACGCATCACAGGTACATTTACACGACATTCGTTTATTACCTTGGAGGTGTAGAAGCAAAAGGGTGTGGTGGGAAAATGTCACCTGCAGAAACGTAGCCAAAACAATCACACAGTAAAAAGTAGTCCAGCATAATCTCGCCCAGAGGGCAATCTTACACATAGGTTGAACAAAATTGTAGTTGTTTTCCCAAAAACTGCTGGTGTGAAGGAAATATAAGTTAAAATCATGATGATCTACTTGAATGGCTTTTTTGTGACTTTCTTTACATTTGCTTAAAGAAATATTCTGTGTACACTTAATACATCTTATTTCTTTTTTCTTTCTTTCTTTTTCTTTACTTTTATAAAAAAGATGGTGACAAAACAGAAAAAAAGGTCTTCTAATTGGATAAACAAAACCATAAAACGACATTAATAAGTAAAAGTATTGAGTAAAGTATGAGTATGATCAGTAAAAAGTAGATAAATAAAAGCACTGGTTATGCAAAATTAAGGAGCTATATATTATCTATAATATGAATACACCCTTTCTACAGCTTGTAAACCCTTCCTAAAATATAGAAAGCGGTACAAGTTTATGGGATGTAAGCCTATATTTTGTAAATTTGCGTTCTATTTTAGTTTATTTTAAGGTTTATTAAGTATTCATCTGCAGATAAATATAGAGGAGTAAAACACAATATTACCCTCAGTAATGTAGTGGATTAGAAGTCGGCCATAAACTAACATATAATGGACACACTCAAGTAAAAGTACTGGAAAAAGAATTCACATACTTTATATACATAAAAGTACCAATAATGCAATATATAACAAAGACAACAAGAACAAGTCATTCAAATGTATTAAAAATGTCACTTAAGTAAAAGTACAGAGTATGATTAGTAAATTAGCACAAAAAAGTATAAAGTACTCATAATGCTGATAAAGTGAGTTGTATATACTAGCTGTTATACTATTGCTGATGCATACATGTGTAGGTAACATTTTATTGTTGTAGCCTAGGACATTTTAAGTATTGTATATACCGATGTCTCGTTTATTCTATAACACTGCATCATGTCTTAGAGAACTCAAACTGTGTGTTTTGTATGTAAAATATGAATCTGTAAAGTTACTAGTTCCAATTATAGCTGCTTGTCAATAAATATAGTGGAATAAAAAGTAGGCTACAATATTTCTACTTATAATAGTAAAAGGTATAAAGTAGCATAAAATGAAAACACTTACATTCACCATTAGATATGAACTCTGAAAATGTATTAATTATTTCAGCTTCGGCTATTAGGCTATGTCTACATTTCTCAGTGTGTATCTTTATTATGTAGCCTTGTCTAGTGGCCGGGCCAGGGCGAAAAAGGTGAGGGCTACTGGGAAGACAATAGTCAAATAAAAAAAAAACATCTCGCACCACAGATGTGCAGATATTGAAAGCTCCGACGTCTGCGTGTCTGCCTCGGGTCCTCCCTTCACTCCTCACCTCGCGTGAACTCTTTTCGGTCCCACCCCGACGGGGCGCGGTCCAGAGGGTGGAGTTCACCGCCGCTGAACATTTACACCATCTGCACACTCGCGCTGAGTCGGACCGCGCTTCTTCTCCGGGTCTACGCTTAAAAAACAACAACAACCACAAGAAAAAAATTTTTAAAAAAAATCCCAACTGGTTGAATCGATCCGTTTAACGGAAAGATGACGGCTCCGGAGCCGCTGCGATCCGTCATTAAGATCAGGCCCACGGACAACACGTCGCTCGCGGTGCCCTCCGACAGGAACCGGCGCTCGGGACCGCAGCGCGTGCTGGATCAGGTGCACACCATGAAGAGAAGCAAGTCCAGACTGGAGAGGACCGGCTCGCTGCCAACACCGACAAGTAGGCTTGTGGAAAATGACTTTATACAACTTCGTAATGTTAAGAACAATAAGACGTGGGAAGCGGTGCTGTCTTTCGGGCATCCTAACATCTACTTTTACGTGTGTGGGTGTGTGCTGGGAAGCATGCGTCACACCACTTCCACATAAATTGTAGTAGCATCCTACACAGCTGGTGTGACAGAACAGCGACTTCAGGGGAAAGTCAGAGATACGGGTGGGGAGTTATGTAAGGTTGTTTTTTTCTTTCGGGTATGGAGGGGGTGGAAGGTTTAAGGCGACACTAGCAGGTATCAGAGGTGTGTTAACCGCTGATGGGTAACGCCAAACTGTCTGTTAGTGTGAAACCTGAGGAACACATCTGTCAGAGCTGCTGTTTTCGCTCTGGGAGTTAGGAATGCAAAAGCCAACACACACACACACACACACACACACACACACACACATTTGGAAAAGGACATTGTAGTCTTTCATAATAAACTCTGGGGGATTTGGCGTTACCGCAAGACGCATTCTAAAGATCCGCCAAAAATTGAGAAACAAAATATTTTGGGGGATGTTGTGAAATGTGTGCAGGTCTTCCCGTTGAGCTGAGATGTAGCCACAGGCTAGTGCATGGTCATTATGTGGAAACAGGGAAATATATCACTACAGTCTGTTAATTTATAATCTGTATTTTACTGTTTGACACTTTTAACTCTTCAAGTGATTGTGAGGTTTGTGGCGGGCATGATAAGGACACCTCTGGTTTAAAAAGCGGCCTTCAACAAATGATTGTAATTTATAGCACAGATAGAAACATGTAGCCAGTATGAGAGGCATACAGCCAAACCAGGTTACGCTGTTAGCAATACAACTGGAAATGCTGTCTAATTTACATTACAACTGTCCACAGCGAGGTCTGTCAATTGTCCTGAGTAACTGGTATAGTGTTTCCAGAAAGACATATTGCTGTTGGGTTTTTGAAGCACTAGCCTCCTCTGTGTAGAAGTTTCAGACACAGACAAAACCTAAGCACATACAATTGAAACAACCTGCTTGGCTAGATACTACGAGCAGGCTAAGAGAGAAAATGTTTTTTTTTTTGTGAGTTTCCTTCAGGGCCTTTTTATTAGGTGAGATGGTCCTTAAGTCACTTAGGGAGAGTTCTTTCCTTCCTGCATAAACTTCACTTATGTAAGCACTGGTGAGTTTGCCATTGTTTTGACCACCGTCATCTTGTAATGGCCAACATTTGGCGCAATATGTCTGTGAGCCTCACGTTGCCGTGACTCATACAGCAAGGCAGACAGGCAAAGAGGCTAAAACAAGCTGGCAATGTGTTAAAGCTGCCACCAAATGAGAAGAAATAACAATAGAGTTGACAAATGGAAAATAGAGAACTAAATAATTAATTTAAAAAAATCCAAATCTTTTTAATACCTATTAAATTAATGTCTTTATTTTCCTTTATAAAAATGTAGTGTCATTGGTTTCCAAATCTTTTAATTTAGGTATTTAATATCTGGAATTAATCTATTATTGCTTAATAATATGTTTTTATATCCATTTTAAATGTAATGTATGTCTTGGTGCATCACTGTATTCATTTGTAAAGTCTTCAAATCCCTCTCAAAAATCCCTCTTTTAGTTGTTCAGTTGAATATCAATAAATTGCTTAAAAAAAAAATTATAACCATAAATCGGTGTATATTTTACATAAATAAAAAAGATATCTCTTATAATAATGAATAGAAAGTAAAACGCGCTTTGTGAAACTGATCAATTAACAGTTGGTTGGAAACCTGAAGCCCACATGCTGTCTTGCCAGTGTGTTCGATGCTCACTGGATTATCACCATGACAACACGAATCTGTATCGTTGTGTGTTTCAGATTCCTTTGTTATTTGTCGTA
The DNA here is from genome assembly GCA_036023655.1 of Nannoperca australis. NCBI lineage: Eukaryota > Metazoa > Chordata > Actinopteri > Centrarchiformes > Percichthyidae > Nannoperca > Nannoperca australis. The sequence goes on from JAVQJD010068047.1 coordinate 22,439, forward strand.
TTGCCACTAGCAACATCTTGAGGGTAAAAAAGCAACCTCTGCATCAGTTCTGTCTGGCTGCCCGTCCTGCGCTCTTCTTCTCTCTGTGTCTCTCTGTTGTCTGTTTCCGTTCTCACACGTCTCCTCTTCTAACAGGCCCGACTCCCCAGACTTTGACAGGATGTTCCGAGTTTCGATCGTTCAAGTTTATTCTACCCACAACAAATGGCACCTTCAGCCGCGCCAACTCCACTATGTCAACAGGCTACAACACAGCGGTAATTGTTTCTCTCATGTAACAGCTCCATTTGTTGTTGTACTGATAATCAGAGAACAAACTATTTTCCCTTTCCCTTGGTTTTACTACACTCACATGTACTTTAATGTGTGTGTGTAGTTGTAATGTTTTAGGTTTTTGAATGTTTTATTCTATCTAGCTTGCAGTAAACCATTAAAGTAAATATGTCCATTATGTTCTATGCATTTATTTTTATAAAAAAAAGTTTCTGTTGTGTGTTGTAATTCAGATTAAGTTTTTAAATGAAACAAAGAACTGCAAGGATAACATGACTTTGACATTATTTGAAATAAAGAATACTATTATTTGCATGGAAGTAAATAACAATTGAAGGGAACAATTTGTTGAGAACTGCTTGCCAAATCTAAGCGTAACAAAATCTGCCGGCACCTCTATAGCTCAGTAATGAACATGTTATGTCTTGTTTGTTTAATCCATACAAAAAAAACGTTGTAAAAATAACATGTTGGGGTTTTACGAAGAGTCATGCGTCCGGGTTGGTGACTTCAGGGAACAAGCGGAGACCCCAGGAGGCCAAGAAGTAATTGTAGGCAGATTTTGCTACTTTCAGGCGGAGTCAGGCAAGCTGCTTCCCCCTGTTTCAAGTCTTTATAAGATAAGAGCTAAAATAAGATAAGCTAACCACCTGCTGGCTCCAGAAAGCAAATAAGCAAAATGCAAATGTCACATTTTTCCTTTAAGAAAATATAAAACACTGGAACCTGTAAAATTATTGGCTGCAAATAACTTGCTTTTATTGTTTTGTAAATGGGATAAACTTTTTTATTGTATTGTAAATGGGATAAACTTGCAAAAATGCCGATATGGTCTTTTAAAGAAACACAGCCCAACTGATTGTTAATGTTTCAAAACTGAACTGTGAGAAATAGAGAAATTTTTTGGGCCATGTAAAGATACGCAACAATTGAATCGGTAGTATCAATTGCTCTATAAGTTGGTGTTAGTGCCTAATGGGAGGGATGTCTTAGTGTCGGGTGTTTTATGACATTGTTTTATGAAACATATCTCTACTGGTTGAATTCATGGTGGAGCCACATGGTTTTCAGATTTCAAGACAATCAGCTTTTTATTTCTGTGAACACATTGATTGATCTGGTGCTACAGCACAAACCTTGAGTGTGTGTGTGTGTAACATGAAATGTTTTTTTTTTTTTACATAGATTTTTACATTTTATTAACAGAACACACTGTTAACAGCTTGGTGTGTGTGATTTCCTGATTTTGGAAATGGACAAATATTTTATTTAAATATCGTTCTCAGTTTCAGTGTTGCCACTAAAAGCCAGCATGAGTTCAACTTATTTGCAATGCTTGACTCACCCAAATTCCACAGGAGTGATGTTGACTTCATCACTGTGGTTTGGTGTGTGTGTGTGAGAGAGAGAGAGAATATGTGTTGCTCTGGGTTGGCCTGGCCTGACCCCACTGACAGTGAGTTGAGGCATGTCTAGGGAGCATGGTGATGCCTTATTGCAGATGAAGGCTCATAATCATGAGATCATGAAATATATCAAAATCATGTTATGTTTTCGTCTCAGTCTGTGGTTTAGTTAACTGTCACCTTACCACAAGCAAAATGAACACTTAAGTTTCCTGGTAAAAGATGCCTAAAAGTGGATCTTCCTAACTACAAATTTTGCCTTAGACAGAGGGGAACCCTCTGGGCCTTCAAGGTATACAGTGAAGGAAAAAAAACATTTTTGTAAATTATTTGTAATATTTATTTATGTATTTGTTTTTATTCACTAACTAATAATAATAATTTATAGGTTATTGTTATAAACTTGGTAAACTTGTTAATATAACGTAACGGGAAATGGGCCAATCACAATTTTTCTTCTGATGGTATCTGGGAGAATTAGTGACTCTCCCTGGTAGTGATGTTGATAACTGGTTCAATGATTAAGTTGCTTCAATCTCGCCCAGTAAAATGAACTATTCTTTTTTTGGTGAGCAAAACATTTGAAGTCGAGGGGTGAACTACTCATTTTCGCCCAACACTCAGCCTGTGTAGCTGTCACGTGAAAATAACTAAACTCGTGCATTATTATTATGCTCGTTCGAAATGAACTGCGCCTCGCCTCGTGGAAAGCAGACGAGGTCAGACGGGAGGCAACGGGGCGAGGACAAACAGCAGCAGTCAAGTCAGGCAGTTTCCAGCAGCCTTCAACAAATATACAGGAATTCACAGAAATGTTTACATCCTGTTAGATTCACCTTTAACCTACCTGTATTTTAACATTATTAACTTCATGTTTCTAATCTATGGTTCCTGCTCCGGCTTACTTGGGCATATACATGTTCCGCAGTTCTTTTTAGCTAGTTTTTTTCCTAGTTTTTTTGTTGCTTGTATTTCTGTTTTAATATTATGTAAAGACAGGAGCATAAATTATATATATATTATTGAGGTCTTTGTTGTAACGATTAAGCTACGTGTTAAATTATATGACGTTTCAGTGACTAGAGCAATTTTCAGTTCTGGCCACTAGTTTATTCCATTAGTCGTTAGTACTTATAGTCCTTATTATTGACAAATATGTAATGTAACTGCCATGGGAGTAAGTTAAGAGTTGATGAAGTAGCTTTTGACTGGAACGTATACTAAGAAATGGTTTTGCAAACCTATACATACCGTATTGATTTTTTAAATGTGTCATTGAATTAGAAACAGGATTTTAACATTGAAATTTAAGGATATATAAGATCAAACAAACACAACAAACATTTTACTTTCTAGCCAAACATATGTGAAATAGGGCAATTTAGGGCAAATAAACCTTTAATATGCTGAACTTCCATGTGACATAGGGCTCTTGCTATTATTTGTACTGCTTTGTTTGATTGGTTATTGCCACGTCTGGTCACATGGCCCGGCGACCAGGGCCACGGTTCACCACCGGTCCAATATGTAGTTTTTTCTCCTATATAGCACTTTTAATTGCACCCATAACACAGTACATCATTTATTAGTGCTACTGTATTGAATGAAAGCATGAAGTACAAGTAGAAGTATACACAGCTACAGTATGTATGTTAACAAACTAAGCAAAACAAAACTATGTTGATGTGGTGGTGTGATCCGTTTCTTTGGAAAGGAACTTAAACTTGGCAAGTGACAGTGAGATCTCGCCCTGCTTTTTATTATTCAATATGGATATACTGTATATACACATTTTACTGTGTCACAGTAAACTGAGTAGAAATCCAACTGAGAAACTAGAGGAAATAACTAACTCAGGAAATAACTGAAATGTCCTGTAAATATGACCAGAAATGTTTAAGCAATATCTAAATTGCTATAAACAATACAGGAACATTTCTGATGGTTGACACATTGATATCAACTGTCATATTGTGATGTGTGTGTGTGTGTGTGTGTGTGTATATATATATATAGTCATAACACTCAACCCTATCTGGTGACATCAGAAACTCTTAATTAACACTTAATTTCCCCAAGTTCAGTTTTTCAGGCAGAATATAATAATTTCATAATAATAATATAATTATATTATATAATAATAATAATATCTGACTGATGTAGCAGAGCAGGTTTGAGTTGGTGACATTGCTAAATACTTGATCACACTTTGTGTCGCTATATCTAGACAACAAAAGTTAAATGATGCCTTGATGATGTGCCTCCTTTTTGCGTCACCATCACTTTAATAATTCTCTCAATCACGATTACATTAGTGATAGTACTCTTGCTTTTTGCTGTCATATCGTGCTCACATGTATGTGTCCTCTCTAAATAATGGCAAAAACAATAAATGGGCTAATATTTTAGTTTAGTTTATTTAATAGTTTATTTCTTATTAAATGTATGTTCCCAAATAAGACTGCTGTTTTTCGGTGCTGCTTGTATTTGCAACCGTCTCTCCTGTCCAGCTTCCGGTGGCTCAGTGAGGCTGTTCCCAAATGAAGGGAGCATGATGCACTTTGACATTAAATACGCCGTCAGTTCTCAACAGACGTGTTGTTGACAGATCTGTCCTCCATGCTTTTGCTACTAAGTAGCAGTGCTGACGTGTGACTGGTAACTGAGCAACCAGTCCTGTTTGGAAAGGGAAAGAGAGTAGGTACACAAAACCTACTGTGTGTGTGTGTGTGTGTGTGTGTGTGTGTTACCTGCTACCCATATCCTTTCCTGATAAATTCCCCAAATCAAAAGATCAACATGCCAGCTCCATTGATTCATTGTGAGAAAATAGTTGGGATGTTAATGATGATTTATGACCTTGGTGCACACTTTCCTCCTTACTAACATTCAGTTTGTTCAAAGAAAGACAGGAATGTTTTTCTCTGCCAGTTTTCCGATTATAGTGTAATTTTTCAAATTAGCCAATAGGAGACAAACGTTTAATTGCGAGAATGACTAATCGTTAAAGCATCGGCAAAACATGTTCTGTCATTTTTGCTCACGCTATGGCAAGTTTCTTCCTTGATTTCTTTGTGGCAAAGTGCATGAAGACATAAAAAAGTGAAAATAAATTGATACATAAAGAAGAGAGATACGTGAGCTCAAACTTAGGTTTAGTGACACCAGGACTGTGAGGACAGGTTTAACAGGTGCTGGGTCTGACTTGCGCACACAAAGATCCTGTGTGATAAACTGCTCAACTGCACCAGCAGTCTTACAACGCAACTGCTCGAGTTAGTGTCCAGTGACAGGGTCTATGTTACTTTGGTTTGAGTGATTGTTTGCTGCTTCCTGTTGCTTTCAACATAAGCTGGTGAAAATGAGGAAATAAGAGGTATGCATGCTTTGTGTCAGGTCAAATTCCACCTTCTTGGTTTACAGAGGATTTCTTTGAAAACTGTTCGTGTTGAAACCCAACTTCTTTTTATGTGTGACCTGGATTGTTGCTACATTTTCTGCTAAAGCCTGCAGTGATTTAGCAGAAAATGGTATTCCTGTTAGGTTTTGTCATTTTGTCGCAGCCAGCTAAGCTACAGTTTTTCCAGACTGGTTCATGTGGAACTAAAGTGTCGTGTGTATTTTTTTTTATCTAACCTGAATAAAATGCTGCGTAGGCCCGCAGTTTTAAAATGAAATGCTTTATGTAAGTAAACCTCCTGAGACATACAATTTTTCTTTTTAGATACACGATCAGAGGAGTCACACTCTATCCGCCAAAGCCAGGGGAAGAAGAGATGTCAGCACCTCAGGCACATGGGAACAGCAAATCAACTCTGCCACATGGCCTTACCATCCCAATGGGCTGAAACCCAGCCGCAGTGACCCTGCCTTGGCTCCTCCATTTTCTCCTGCTCCTGCTCCTGCTAATGCTCCAGCTTCTGTTGCGGTCAGTTATTGTCATGTTAAATTGCAGTGTCACTGAAGTGCCTAAACATTTTCATGTGTTTTTTAGGGAACTTCCAACAAGTACTGTTCAGTACCATACTGTATAAGCATTGTACATCGCTCTTTTTTTTAGAGAACCAAACGGCAGACTGTCTCGAGCCAGCACTCCCTCCAGACTCGAGTAAATAGAAACAGCACCTATTCTATGTCCAACGGCACTCAGATGACCAACAGCCAGACATACATTGTCCAGCCAGTCTCTTCCCAGTCGCAGATTGACGGCAAGATGGGCACCATCAAAACATCCAAGATAGAGCAGCAATCAGCGTGAGTTCTC
>JAVQJD010068052.1:0-13326 GCA_036023655.1 Nannoperca australis
CCCCCCCCCCCCACCCCACCCCCCCCCCCCCCCCCCCCCCCCCCCCCCCCCCCCCCCCCCCCCGCCGCGCGCGCCCGCGCCCCCCCCCCAAAATAGACCGGATTCAAACAAACACTGTAAACAGCTGAGGTGCTGGTGGGAGCCCAAGTGCAAATAAACACCTCAGGAAGGAAGACAGAATGAAGGCTTTTCCGGAACAAATCCTTGTCCAAACAGAAAGACAGACAAGGGTTTGTTTGTCTCACTGGCCTCTTGACCTGGGCTTTGTGACGGCAAACTCGGAGATTTGTTGTGGAGTTAGCAAGTGAGCGCAGCACAGAGAAGTGATGGAGTGATAGTTGATGATGTGCTTTAACCCTGCTACCTGTAGTGGTTACTTATTAGAATCACGTTTATGAGTAAAATAGTGGATAGTTGGATGAAGCATACTGAATGCAGCACTCTCTCTCAAGCCTGTGATGATAAGAAACTCTTTACTTTGGGTCATTACTAAAAGGTGGATCACGTATCCAAAGCACAGAGATCATTCTGGCGTGACAAAGATCTTTTAGGGCTATCAGTCTTGGTATTTAATTGTCAAGGTCAAAGTCATCTTTAGCATTTAGGATGAATCTCTTCAGAGGAGGCACAAATATTTTACTTCACTGTGTTGCAAAGCTAACCAAACCCCTTTGCCCTTTCATAACCTAAATATATTCAGCAATCATACAACTTGTTGAGGTAACATGGAGGCAAGCACAGCATGAAGTTTATACCATTTGGCAGCAAAATGCCTAAACCCTAACACAGATATCAATCTTTAACCCAAGAAGGTTCTACTCTGACTACTCTTTCATTAAAGGGTAACTCGAAATTTGAACCCTGGCCTATTTTTACAAACTGTGGGGTCTAAATTACTAATAGTTACTCAATGTTTTGGAATAGGTCCAGCAGGTTGCTTCAGCCGGCCTCCACAAATGGGCTGCAATGTAATCCTTTGGGGCAATTGCACCCGTGAAAAGTACATCCACAGAAAGTGGTTGTTTTTGCCACTAAAAGGCTAAGATTGAAAAGTATCCCCACAGAGATAGACCGTTCGTTAAAGAGCAAGATCCTTATTGTTTAACCAGAAACAGAAGTCTCGCTCAAGGAGAAGTCTCACTGTATAAAATTGTGAGAGGTTGAATTGATTGTTGAGCCTAAATGAGGAAGTGCTCCTGAGCAAGGCCTCCAAAGCACTGGACTGGAGAGTTGAATAATAGCACTCTGCAGCTCCTTCTCGCCTCAGGCAGTACTGTACTTTACGTCACTGACTTTCCTGGTTACGTCTGACTTGTTCAAATATTCTTCATTAGATACATACTGAGTAACAGACTGAGGGATAGCTTCATCTAAATGGCACCCAGATAAAGTCAATATTGTCGTAAAGGTGAAGGAATATGGAATGTTTTCACCAGGCTGAGGGATGTGCTGACTTTATGTGTGTGTTAAGGGGCCCAGTATCAGATTTAAGTCTGGTCCCTCTGGGCTATAAAGCATGGTGTTGAATCACCACTCTGCTGGGCCTGCAAGGGCTGAGTATAGAGGGAAGCCGGAGGGGGACTACAGGGGTTTGTTGCTTTTTTCCCCCTCTACCTTCTCACCTCTGTGTTTCTAGGTGATCTTCTCTTTCTCTTCACTTAAAAGGCTCTCTAAATTCTTTTTCGTTTAAGACCTTTTGTTTTTTTGTAAAAAAATAAACTCTTAATCTGTTCAATTCTATTGGCTCCTTATTTGCTCTTTGGTTCAGTTTTTCTGTTCATTATGACTCAATAATTACAATCTACAACAACAATCTGTCCCATATTTGGGCCAATTAATTACACAAATAACTCTTAAAACTTATAAGAACATGCACTGCAAACAGGTAAAAAAATCTTTCAGTGCAGTAAAATCATTTCAACCTGTTCCCTCTGAACAGGTTGAAAATATTTTAATCACTCTGAATTTTGTAGAAATGAATGTCAGTATCTTGAAATAAAGACACAGAAAATGCAAATTACTGCTCAAGAATCAAGAAAAAGGACACTTTTGTAAAACTTTTGTAAAATTGTAAAACGGTTGATTCGCATCTAAAACATGGTGAGTTTATCTCATTACCTCTGGCAGTTTCTGTCTTATTTGTACAAAAATAATAATTCAGAAACTCAATGGTAAGCAAAGTCTCTCCCTAAGTCACCTCGCTGTCCTCCACCTTGGGAAGCCATCAGCGAGGCTTTCTGGCTGGCTTGCGGTGAGGTGGAGGGTTATGGCTCTGGCTGTTTCACTTTTACTCTGGGGAGAAAGTGACTGAATGTGAATGGACTCCCTCTGTCCTTGCACATCTGGGGTGGGCTGACAGGAGGGAGGGGAGGGTGCGCGGGGTGTTGAATGACAAACACGCAAAGACAGAGTGTGTGTGTCTGTGTGTAGAGGGCGGCATGATATGTGTGTTGTGGTTGATCTCTTCATTTTTGTGGATTAGAGGGTGCTTGTGTATGTGTGAAGGGTGGAGACAGAACGACCCCTATAGAGAATGTTTTCCATGAACATTTTACTTTTTCTGTGCAAGATTTTAATTTGCTGCTTTTGCAAGACACTTATTTATTGTTTGGTATTTTGTTTTATGCTGTTGCACATTTTGTTCTTTATGTAATTCTTGAATCCATGCTCCTGTTTTGTGTTTTGCTGTTTTCAACTGTTGCACTGTGGCCCTGGAGGAATGCAATTTCATGCCTCGAAACACATGTATTTGGATGGGCCCAAATTAAAAATCTCTTTGACTGATTATGCACCATCAATAATGATCCACCGAACTGAAAAACAGTGAAGGATAGAGAATAAACAGCGTAAATAATGAGGACAGAGAGAAAATGGAAAAAAGAGTCAGAGACAGAGCACACAGATGAAGGAGCAGGGAATAGAGAGAGGGCTGGGAGTGTGAAGGAGAGAGAAACAGACAGAAACAGAGAGACAGATGTTCCAGCGCTGCTGCTCTGCCCACTGAGAGGCAGCGAGGCGTGCAGCTGCAGCCCTCGATGACGAATCATTTCCCGATCTAGATCCGTAAAACAACAACAGGCAGGAAATTTCCACTTATTTTTTGTGTTGTGAGCTGATTACCCGTCTGCACAGTGGAGAGTCTAACACTGCCTCAAGACCGACAGGATCGATCCTTTGTAATAGTTATACACACCTCGTACTGTAAACATCCTAAACCATGAAAGAGTACTAGCAAGACGAAAATGAACAAGGTCTTTCTGGAGACTCCTTTTTAGTGTGAGTTGAATAAACGAATAAAAGTCATTAATGTAATAGAAGAGTGAGCCAAGCCCTTGAACTTTATTTTTCCTTTGCTGACTAGTGAGCAGTGTGCCGGTGAGGAGCAGCCGCTCTTCATCTGTGTGTGTTGGAGTGCACTTCATAGAGGGCTGCTGCTATGTTTGGCAAGGGAGGGGTCCCCTTCACACAGCTGTGCAAATCTTCCTGAGGATCAGGTCTCTGTGTGTGTGTGTGTGCGCATGCACGTGTTCGTTTAGGTACCAGCACCTATACAAAATCTCATCGTCTCATCTCGAAGGCCCCATGAAGAACTCGACACCGGGTCTGTCTCAATAGCAGGCTAGCACCGCCACATCGTCCAAAAGCAACAGCGGGGCCGGGGGGGCCTCCGGCGCTCCTGTGGCACGTGCCTGCCTCTCCCCGAGCTCATGACCCAAGATGGAGTTACGAGGTCTAGGGGAGGAATGGCTGCTTGCTGCCCCCTGAGCCCCCCTTGGCTTTTCAGGCTCCACACTCACTGGCTACCCCTGGCCCCATCAAAGGCTCCACCGGGTGGAGAGGGGCACACGGTTGGACCTCCGGCTCATTGTTTTTCTCTCGCACTAGTAGCTGGGAGCATTAGTGTGTCAGAGTGAGTGTGTGTGTGAGGCCACGTGTTAAAGGTAAGCTTGAAAAGGGGAGAAAAGAAGGGACAGGGAAAATGTGCCCTTGTGTAAATTGTCAATAATGACATGGAGAATGTAACATACAAATCTCTGCCACTAGTAGCAAGGTTAACGTCTAAATGGATGGGCTGCATTCTCTAATTGCTATTCTTTTTAAGTCAGCCTGTCACATCCTAACAAAATCTGCTTACCAGCATTTCCAAGGCTCACGAATTAAAACATTAATTTGTTTTGTTTATTTTGTACAAAAACTGAAATGTTAAAACAACTATTTGGTTGTCGGGTTGTGTGCTGGACTAATTCTTGGGGGCAGTGACTTCCTGGAGTCTCTGCTGGTTGCCTGGCAACCTCATGGTGATGAAAGACACTAAGCTAAGCACTGCTAAGCCAGGCTACCGGCTCCATCTTCATATTGAATGGACAGACATGAGGGTGGCATCGATCACTAACTCTCAGTGAATAAGCATATTCCCAAAATGTCAAACTACAAAATTTTGCTAATGAAAGTTAATGTACGCTTTTACTTGTGTAAAATTTTGGATGCAGGACTTGATATGAAGTATCTTTGTATTGGGGTGTTTGGGGCGTCACAAAGATGATAAAAGCTAAAGTTTTACCGAACTGAACAATGATACAAAACAGTTAAATTAACCCCCTTCAACATTATCAGACTGCTCTATTTCATTCCTACACAAGTGAAAACAATTTACTTGCAACCATTCAAACATCTGCATTCATATTAAACTAAACATTTACAGATCCCACACAAAAATGACCCAGGCACAAGTCTGAAGAATGCATTGTTTCCCAGCCTAATAGGAATCCCATCTTGGCACAGCTCATTGTTTTTCACAAAAGAATCTCATGACTTACAACACAAAACATCGCAGGCGGGATGAGCTAAGGGATGAGCTAAGGGATGAGCGGAGGAGATGATGATGATGATTTACTGAAACCAGTATTGGTGGAATGTTTGAACGACTACATGGAGAGGCTACATGGGAATGTTCTATTTCAGTGTCAGTCCTATTCTGGGAACAGAAACAGCTCTAGCCATAACAACGGCATGCTCGCAAGATGGCTGATAAGATGCCGATAAGATGAGCTCAGTCTGGGGAATGTGTGTCTGTTTATGTGACAGAGAGGGTGAGAGGAAAGAAGGAAGATAGAGACCAATAAGTAGAAGAGAAAGAAAGGAAAAAGAAATGCTGGATTTAAAAATGTTAGTGATGGAGAACCAGCGGGGGTGAGACTTGGTGACAGTGTGTAATGTGGAAGTGATGTCAGAGGCCCGTTAACGTTTGGTGTGAGCTTCCTGCTGGAGTGGTTTCCACACTGTGAGGAGGGCGGGGAGTCTAATTTGCAACTTGTTTGTTAACAAAGTGGGGACTCCCGCTCTCACACACAAACACTAGAGGTCACTACAAAGAAAACAAACATTTTAACAAAAAAAAATAAAAAATCTGTGCAGAAAGATAATAAGGACATATGGGAAAGCTTTGAGGCAGCACGCCGATGGTGATTTGGGGATTTGATTCACTTTTTCTTTTTCATCTCTGTGGTTAAAATGCAGCTCAAATCCTGCTTTATTCGCATAAATAAGCTAAAGCCGACTAAAAGTATAACAGCTCTGGCACCACTCCACAGGTCCCCTTAACCTGACCTAACCCCCCCCCCCCCGGCATCTCTTTCCTCTCCTTCCTCTCTCCTCCTTCGCTGGGGATTTAACAACGTTATTGTGAGCTATTCATCTGTTTTATGCAGCACTGAAGGCCAAAATGCCCTCCAAAGTCTGAGAACCCCTCCTTCCCAAAACTGGCCCAGTGAGCTGGAGATGAGGTGATTTAATATCAGAGGGTGCTTTGTCTTAGCATGCTGTGCCACTGACATCTCCCTCCACCACTAAAAGCTAACACTAAGTCCAGACTGCAGCTGGAAGAGGGAGGAAAGAAAGGAAGGGACGATAAAAGTGAAGTGGAAATTTATGATCGGGGCCATTGTGGGCAAACCCCCTTTACATGTTGTAATTTTACTGTTCTTGATCTAATTTAGCTTTATTGCTAATATCAGGGGCATCAGTGAGACACCCAGAGGTGTGTGACATTAAGGACATAACAAGAGGGGAAAACTCTACTCTGTGAGTTAGGTCAGTGTTTATGGATAATGTGAAGTCACCACATCATCAGGCGCTAACTTACAGAATGGAGGGAATGACGTGGCCCTGAAGGAGTGACCACCCACCTGACATCACGCTGTATTGTCGCAGGTTGGCACATGACAAGTCCTCTTCTGCTGAATCCGTGTCACAGACACGCAAACTTGGCACCCGCCAGCAGCTGTGTCCTCACACCTCATGCCAAGGAGGTGTCCGAATACTCAGAGACACAAAAGAGCCAAGAGAGGCCTTAATCAGTCCTATTTACACCGTCCAACCCGGAGGGAGGGACGTATACCACATAATGTGCGCCCAGCAATAGAATAAAGAAGAGCATTAAACTTTCCAGTATCTACATGCCACAAGCCACTTTGCTTTTCCCATGCTCCTGTGTTCCCATGTTGTGACAAGATGGCCTACAGTTTGAAGAGGCTATACAATATATACATTTTTTTCACCATTAGGGAAACGAGGGGATTTCATATGACACCTCGGGTTCTTGGCCATTTTCGTAGGACTCTTAAAGTGTAACTACACCCTCAAATTCAGCTAGAACCGTCTCTCCCAGCAAATTTAAGAGAAAGAGATATTTCTTTTACTGGTGTCTAGGTTCACCTCGCGCAAACACACACACACCTACATAATACACAAAGAAAGACAAACAGACATTTAGATACACAAAGAACACACATACCATGCTCCCCCTGAACAGGACTTATGAGAATGTAAAAGGAGTCCTAATTCAGCTCATTCTCTTCCTATTATGCAACATCTCGAGGACCACCATTATAACTCTTTTGTCTCATTTACCCCTTTACCCCTCCACCACGCACAATTATGATAAAGACATTACCAGCTACCATAACATAGTTTGAGGAGTGACACATGTGTAGGAGCATTGTCCCCCTGCTACCTCGAAAGCTAGCCCGTTGTGAACTAGGGAAGAGTGCTGCTCATTTATAGTGGGGGGCCTTCTTCTACTGCTGCATTTTCATGCTTTCAGTTCTCATTAAAACCACAAAAAGAGAACTGCAAAGGCCCCTTGGAAATTTCGCTACGCTAAACCGCCATAATATGCGCTTCGGTCCCACAAACATACTCAAGGGGGTCTCTTTGGTTGCCGTGTAATAAGTCCTGGCGTGCTAGCCTTGTAATTGGCCATAATTAAAAGGAGGCAGAAGGAGACGGGGATCTTCCTCTCAGCTTCAGCTGCCAGGCAGCAGGAAGTGGTAAAGACACGCTGTCTCTTCCTTTACTAGGTGCCACTCCGTCTTTCTCTTTGAGCCTCTCTTCTCTCTTTCTTCCAGTCACTCAGCATCTTTGTGAGGGCTATCTTTCAGGTCTATGTTTGGAACTGCCATAGAGTGGAGGGCGGGGGTGAGCTTGAGTGTGTAAAGTCTATCCCTCTTTATCCTTAAAACCCCTGCTGTCTTTGCTCTGTGTGTGTGTGTGTGTGTTTGTGTGCACACACGTCTTTACCATCTTACTGTTCAGTCTGTAATTATTCAGTCTGCAGATGCTCCGTGTGTTTGTTGTCGTCTGTTTCCTGCTTGCCACCTCGTCAATATCATGTCTGTGCAACGGTTCACGACACCACACCACATCTATACAGCCTGTGTTCACTCAGCAGGAACATTACATTTAGGAGACGGGGAATTCACTCGCTCCGTTTTCCATGCTACTTGCTAATTTGGCGTCAGGACCCCCTCTTGGATAACTCTTTATAAAACAGCAACCTATGTCTTCTTTTATTGCACAAATGGCTTACCTTTTCAACTTGTCATTTAGACTCTAACTATATTGAGATTGAAACATTTGACCCATATCTCTGTTCAGAAATGGCTCTGACCCCTTTTTTCTGTAGATCCAGAATTACCCGTGAAGAGACAAAAAGCCGCCGGGCGTCTGAGCAGCACAAATGCAAATGACTGCTTCTTTAACAGGTTATACAACATCACTGTTACATGGAAAACTCATAAAAAAAAACATCTTTACACTTTTACATTTCAATGTGTTTTTGAGGAGAGAATTACCGGGTTCTGATAAAGTGGATGGAAAACTTGCAGACATGTTTGGATAAAAGTAATTAGAGAAGAAAAAAATTAATTTATTATGCAAACGTGGTGCCAGTTTTAGTTTCCCCAATGAGCATTTCTAATTTATGTTCATTACTTCGTTCACAAAGTGATCTTTTCTAATTTATAAAGCCCTCAGTGCTGTCTGTTTCAGGAATCGCGTTGGTATCTCAGCCTCAGCTAGCATCTGCCTCAGCACACTGCCGACAGAAGGGAGAGTGCTGATGGGGCAGCGCTGAGCTTTTGTTACCTGAGCGTCACTCAGCATGACCCATAACAAGACAGCTGCTTGACTTAGCATCAAGCTGAAAGGAAACACCGACGAGGCAGGGATGAGGAGAACCATGGAGGAAGAGGGGGGAGGGATGGAGGGGGGATGAGAACAAGTTCATTTGCGTGCCAAGTTCATATGTGTGATGCTTAATGTTGGAGGCCTGGTCCCATATTGATAGAAAATTGTATTTAGAAATAGTGTGGAAAGAAATGGAAATGTTGCCTGGTTGACAGGTACAGTCAATGGCAGGAGGTTTTGTGTTTATCCAAACACAATAACAATCAGCAAATATCTCTGGCTTCACAACTTAACAAGGCCTTATATTACCCTGATTCCCACTGACAGTAAAATATTAACTCCATTTGACTGCTTCTTGTTTCTTCCAGCCCTATAGACCCATTTCCACCTGAACTTGTGAACTCAATTGAACTTTGCGGACTTTAGTTTCTCCTTTCTCCTGGTCCCGTTCTGTTGTCAAAAGATGAAAAAATGACAAGAGGTCAGGCAGGGCCCGGTGGCGGCCATATTTCCTGAGGCTCTGCCTGTGGTCTTCACAGCCAAAAACACACACGGACAGACAGTGGGAGGATTCCGCCGTGACCTTTCACCCCAGCTGGGCTCCCTTGGGGTCAACAGAGGCCATGTTGCCATCTCTGCAGAGGCCAGCACCTGGATCACTAGACTCATCCACAAGGGAAAGGGTGCAAGTGTGTGTGTGTGTGTGTGTGTGTGTGTGTGTGCGTGTGTGTGCGTGTGTGTGCACAGGCTTGGGGGTAGGGGGTCTCTGGGGAAATGAATCAGCCATTTAGTTCAGCCACCCGCCCCCTCACTTACAGAGCTCGCTTCAGCAAGACCCAAAGGTCAACTCTCACCCTTTCACGCATTTCTCTGTCTCTTTTTGCCATTTCTCACTACCTCCCCCACCTCTCTCATCAGAGGTGAACAAGGAGCTATTTCAGACTGATGTGAGAAACAGAGGTGGGTGCTGTGTGTGTGTGACAAATAGAGCGTGTGGGTCACTTTTGTCATATCAGAACACTGTGTCACCCTACTCCATCTGTCCTCCCAGCGCGACTCAATTTAAACAATGCCAACATAAAACAGAAGACACATGCTATTCATATTTTAGATTATTCCTTGGCTGGCATTCAAGTCGAAATAACAGATGAGACTTTATGTGATATGCCGTGCCTTTGTTGGTGGGTGCGAAAAAAGACCAAAAAAAGCTATTAGCTGTAATTGTACGTCTGACAGAAAGCTGTAATTAAGTATTTTACATCTTATGAAGGTGTGGAGGGGAGTGGCTCTGCAGCAGACAGTCAAAAAGCACGAAAGATCACCATCTAAGAAGAAAATCCATTTCCTAATCTGCTTAAGCATGCAGTAAGCCTGTTGAAAAGGGTGTGCAGGTAGCATATATGCACATGGATAATGTGGAATTGAACTGGAGATGGCAAATTGCTAACTTCACAAGGAATGCTTTGTCCAAATGGCGGCTCTGAGTGATTATGGTAAAATATGCTGAGCAGCATGATACCCATTCAACAACCACTCTTTTATCAAGGCACATACCTCCTTACCCTCAAAATGCCCACCCCCTATTTGAAAGCTTGGTACAGTATACACTGCAAAGTATAAAACCATGTAAAATGAGCAGGTATCAGTGTGTGTGTGTGTGTGTGTGTGTGTGTGTGGCAGTGTGTGCAATAATTTTCTATTGGTGCATTTAGCTTGTGCGTGTGCTTTTGTCCTGATGCTTGTGTGTGCTGTAAATGTCTGAACAGAAGAGTGTGTTTGTGTGTGTGTGTGTGTGTGTGTGTGTGTGTGTGTATAGTGCCCAAAGCATACCAGTTTTGGCTATCTCTTACCTCGTCACCCTATACGAGAGCAGTGTGTGCCCAAGGCAAGAGAAGGGAGTCCGATTTTGTACACTGTATGACACTCATGCCCTCGTATCACTCCCCACCCAAGTCACGGCTGCCAAAAGCCCACTGACGGAAAGTCGGCATCTGCCCAACATGCCTCCACCGGGCATATCAACGCGGGCCGACACACACCCTCGCATACACAACCACAGACAAAGAGAAACTGGAGGCACACAACCACACCGACACACCTAAGGACAGAGAGGAGAGAGAGGATACTGTTATGAGTAAGAGGGACGTGGAGAAGTTGATTTGTGAGTGAGAGTGTGTGGTGCTGTTGTGGCTGACATCTGGCTGTAAGAGAATCTGTGGCTACTTAGATGCCCGGGGGCCTGGGGCTGTTGACAGCCCCCCCTCCCCCGCGCCTCCTCCTGCCTGATTGTAAGGACTGATAGCGACGAGGCAATGTGGCCTTCTTCCAACTCTGACTTAACCACAGTCAGAGAGAAAATTGTGCATACAATGCATATGCAGGGTAATATAAAGCCATAACATCGTCAAACTGATGGAACATGGAGCCACTGGGATGAGATAAGCTTAGCTGTTGCTCCAAAATGCAGATTCACTTTCCCCAACTACTGGGAATATCTACAAGATAAGGCAAATCACTCCATTAACATCAGGAGAATTACACCTGCCTCAAGGAATCTGTAACTCTTTACCACCCACTGTGCTGTCTAAAGGACGTTAGCATAATGTAGAATGTTCTCAAACTTAACAAGTACAATGAAAATCTGTACATGAATATCAACATAATATACACACAATATCATATGTGTATTGATACATTTGTTTTTCAGGCTTGAAGTCTAATAATGTAATAAATCATTGAAAACGTAATGTCAACATTTATTGCAAAGTCACAAATTGTCCATTTGTTTTAATTTAGGAAGACCAGGGGTTAAATCTACATGACCGGTGAGGAAATTGCTTGACGTGTCGGGTACATATTTGCCTTTTAACACATGAAAACTGACAACTGAAATTTATGAGATGTTAAAAACTGCCTTAATACTTAAAACGACCTTAAAATGTTGTCATCACAAACTGAAACAAAATATTCAAAAAACTCAGAATCCTACATATGCAAACCATTATGAACACCCACTGACCCCATA
Organism: Nannoperca australis; assembly: GCA_036023655.1. Classification (NCBI taxonomy): domain Eukaryota; kingdom Metazoa; phylum Chordata; class Actinopteri; order Centrarchiformes; family Percichthyidae; genus Nannoperca; species Nannoperca australis. The sequence goes on from JAVQJD010068052.1 coordinate 11,492, forward strand.
AGTCCCACACCTATAACCCAACGGCTGCAGAAGAGGAAAAAAAACACATTAATTTAAACTATATACAGTAAATTGACTTATTAACCTAGGTATGTTATGCAGCGCACACACCGGGAGGGAAGAGGGAGTCACATTCACAGCACTCCATCACACAGCAGAGGGCCAGAACTGGAGATATCATTGTGTGGCTCCGCGGCGTCCAGTTTCCAACTCCTTCCATTGCCTCACAGCAGCAGGCCAGGGCAACTGGATCTGTCAGCCGGGTCCATCAGATAGCCGCCATGGCTGTGTCTACCTCTGTCTACCTGTCAGAGCTGCGTGGCTGTCACCCAGCCAGTCAGGCAGCCATTGCCCGGCCACCGCCCCTGCCTTATCAGGATAATGAGCTGCATTTAGGTCCATTATGAGCTGACCCCGAGGACTTTCTCTGCTGCTAAGCGGGGGCCTTGTGCCAGTGATGGACAGCGGGAATGTGATACAGAGCTGGGTTGTGCTGCAAAGGCAGGGCTGCAGGGGATAGGAAAGAAGGAACAGTGCATGTGGTGGCCGGCTGCCTCAATACAGTGATAATGGAAGACTGGACAGGAAAGGTTTACACCATTTCACGTATATTACAATACTTAATGTGAACAAACAAGAAAACTGCTGAAACAGGCTGCATCTTCCACTTTGCCTCTATACCACCTGACTTAGAAAACAGTATAGTATAGACTTTTTTTGGGAGAAAAATATTTGTTTATGAGAAAAATGCTGCTGTTTGTTTACAGGAATTACATCAAAGTATAACTGATCCAACCAGACAAGCAATACTAAGACAGCAGTGTTTAAAAAGACTCAAAAGCTCCAACATTTATCCCCTGGGTGCCTGTACGGTTTGGCAATCTGCCCATTAGATTATTGAATAAATCTAATATTTGGGGCTTGATGGTGGCTCTAGACGAAAGGTCAGTGGGCCATCCAAAACAAACAAATCCATCCTTTGATCAAATTTCCTGGAAATCCAGCCATTGTCACCAGTTTTTCAGCAGTCTTGTTATAACCCGTCAAGTCCAAAATACACTGGCTCCATATAATGTGCTTCAAAACCGCCGTCTTTTTATCTTTAGTATAAACACCCACCAGCACCACCACCAGCTGGCCACTTATCAGCGCAGCTAGATAGAGTTTACACCACAATACTATTTTCCAGCATTAATGGACCACAAAAGCAGACATTTTCTTTTCACTCCCTCTTGGAAATACATCCCTGCTACTGTACCTTGATTTCTTCTCCTGTCAGGTTATTGTTCTGTGGTCGTGTAGCTGTCACAATAGATGAGGAGAGGCAGGAAAATATACAGAACTCTACAACCCCCAATCCCTGTGTAATATTTAAAAAGGTATTCCCTAGTGAGTCATAGCTAGAGACACTGTCTCATTGGGTGAGGAATCAAGTGAAATGACACACCAAAGACACTGAATTTAACATAAATGTATTTGGTAGGTTACATTTTTTTTTATCCATGTGTACGTTGGACCTCTGGGGCCCATTACTGTTGTAAGGGCCCCTTGTGTCTTGCAACTTCATGTAGGATTTTAAGAAACCACATGTATAAGCGTTCGTGTTTGTATATATGGTCCTAAACATGGTAGCCTACATCTTTATATACAATCTTGAAATATATATTGATATTATACAACTACTTTGATCATTTGAGTCAAACATTTCCTGGAACCGTCTTCTTAAATGTAAAGTATTTTTAACAAAGACTAGAGGAGACACAATTATATGAATCAAATAAACAAAGTCATTAATTAATGTTGTCAATATATGGACAATGAAATCAATAAATAGG
>JAVQJD010068061.1:0-18649 GCA_036023655.1 Nannoperca australis
CACACACACACACACACGCTGTGTCTGAGATTCATCATCCTGGTACAGACTGTGAACACCTGTCAAATGTGTAAACTGGTCGGTGCATTTATCCATACTAATACTGTATACTCCCCCCCCAAGCGCACACACACACACACACACACACACACACACACACACACACACACACACACACGCACAGAATGGAGAACCCATCAAAGTCCTGAGTGCTCTGTTAGCATATTTCTGAAATGAAAATGCGTCACGACTCTTGATATCCAGCATCAATATCCTCCACACCAGCCTCTTGCGGCAGCTAAAATTAGAGCTCAAAAACGCTGCTTGTATCGACACCAGCGAATCAATGTAGCACAAGCTGCTGTACAAGACTGAGGAAGAGTGGGAAGAGGAGGGGAGGGGGGTTGTTAGATGCCAACTCAAAGGCCGAACCCCTGCAGAGACGGAAATGTGCACTTAAACGAGAGAAAAATCAGAAGGGCACTGTGGAATTGTTGACAAGCTGAAGCCTCGTGTCACGCCCCCGCAGCCCTGCGAGCGAGTCCTACAGGCGGAGAGCACGAGGGCTTTGGAACGCTTCTTAACTTCTCGGGCTGTCTAAACAGGACGTGTCATTTAACGCAGGGGCAGTGTGTGAATGAGCAACGGGACATGTAGTGCAGCGCTGAGGATGGAGCCTGAGCTCCAAATGTCTAATCTCCTTCTGACTGTTCATACGGGGCAGCTGGAAGGCAGCGGCAGGAGAGGGCTAATGTGTAAAGTGCTTCCAAGAAAAGGGGGGGGGGGGTATAACATGTGGACTGTTTGGATTATGAATTCTGAACACTGAAAGAATCACAGTAGTGAGCCGGAGAGCATGTGATTTTACCCCTAACATTGTTTGATTTCATGTTTCCAGAGGTGTGTGATTGTAAAGGCATCTGGGATCCGGAGTCGTCTGCTACAGAATACTTCCCTCTTTATGTGTTGAAGTCTTTGTTGACTGCGGGCAGAATCTCAGCAAGAATGCCGTTACGCCCTTCTCTGTTATTTTGATACTCTATAACAGGATGTACATCTGTACGTGGTACATGCTGTACTAGACGCGTGTACTAATCCCAACCGTCATGTGGTCCCGCAGTCTCAGAAGAAAAGAAAAGACATGTCTGTGCCGGCACCCCACCTTTTCTGTGTCTTCTTCATTTGTTAGAACGGTGTGACTATTCTCCAACGGTTCATTCTGCTTCTGCACCGAGCAAGAGCGTCACTGTGTTGAAAAGTGTTCAGATGAACACACTAAGGCTATTTGCGATATTATGTAATGTAATGGGGGGGGGGGATCAAATGAGGTCAGAGTAAATATCAGGAATAAAATCCAAGCACTTTCAAGGTTCCTAAACTAAAAATGCCCAGACTCTCAAAGTCTTTATCATCATAAACTGTTACTATTAAAGCCAGGAGACAACACACATGAGGCGGGGATTGTTTCATTTCAAATGTTCAATGGTGTTTGGTTTGCATGAGTGACGGTGTCGATGAACACCAGAATGTGTTGAAAATCAAGACGGAAAACATAACAGTTCAAATTAAGCATTTTCCAAACTTTCTTTCCTCTCGCAGTATAAATCCTGGGATGACTTTGGCGGGTCGGGGGGGGGGAGTGCATAACAGCGCTTCCAAGGGGCCTCGAGCCCAGGCAACTACAGAGCCAACAACATGAAAATACTCAGCGTGACAACATCAACCGCACGAAAAACAACATCAGTCATCTATATGCATCATTAGACGATGTGCTTGATGTTTTGCCTATTCACGTTGCATTCTATGCTTCCTTATTGTGCAAAAAACCCTTTTCCAAAGTCTTTCTTGTTAACATTTCTTGGTGCAAGCTATTTTTCAGAGCATTTTTAACAAATGATGCTTTTAAAAAGTGACAGGAACAAAATGTATAAGGTGTCAAATAGAGCTAAAATGATTAGTTGATTCATCGATTAGTCAATAAGCAGAAAGTTAATCGACTATTTTTACTCACTGGTTCCAGCTTTTCTATCGGAAGGATTTGCTGCTTTTCTTTTCCTTGTGTGACAGGAATTTGATCACTTGTGGGCTTTTTGGTTTGAGGAAAGAAGACGTGCACATGTGAATTACAAATTACAAGTTGTACCCCTGTAGTGTCACAGCCTTGTGGTGCCTACTGCCTGTGTAAAGGGCCGACACAACCTGTAACCTCCACAAGGAGAATCATAAATGAACAACACCGCCAGGTGATGTAGTCCATAGCAAGTTAGGAGCAAGCCGTGCTTTTTATTTATTTATTTACAGTGTAACCGCTGCAACACCTCAAGGCAACAGTAACCTCTGTCACAGAAGTGACATTACACCAATGATTCGTTCATTTCATTATATCACCTGGCATAATTACTGTTGGATAAAAGTCAAATCCTAGTAAAAAGAATCTGCAGCCACAGACAAAACAGGTCCTACGATAACAAGTTAACCAACCACGGACTAGCTGCTGTGTTAACAGCTGAAACTGGTCTTTTCTGGACTTTGTGGTGAGAAATCTTTTCTCAACTCCTGTTTCCAAGGTCAAGAATGAACTCTGAACTTCAGCGTTTATGTCAAAATGGATGGGAAGGATTTGAAATGAAATTTCACCATCAACAATTCGATGACGAGAGGGCAAACTGTCTGCTGATGAAGATCAACCGATATGATCAAAAACTCTAGAACTAAATCGACTTTCGTGGCGAGATTGTTTTCTCAATTGCTGTTTCCAAGGTCAAGAACTGAACTCTGAAGCTCACTTTGTTTAAACACATATGCTTCCCATCAGCAGCAGCACACAACGGAGTCTCGGTGGAGTTTCCCGTTGGTGCCATTTAATTAACCCTCACATAAACAGTGCTTCATGGCCTCATCGTTACGGGCATCACTGCCAATAAAGACAAACCCCTGACTCCAACCAAGTGGCCACTGTAACACAAGCCGATCCAAATGAAGATGCATCAGTCAGAAAAGTCGGGCAATTTGAGGAAGCTGTCAGAGGCACATTTTAGTGCTTTCTTGTGTGCAAAAACATGTTGTGAAAGGATTATTAGTACCGTCGATATGATGGTAATTCCTTCTTTCATTCATTCACAGTTCATTTCACACAGCAAGGACGCTCGACCAAAGTAAACTCACACTTATAGAGTGAATGAATGAAGGCTTTTAAACCAGCAGACGATAACACACGATAGCCATGTCTTCGTAATAAGATCCACAATCTCAGCTGATCCAGTCTCACATCTCCATTACCTACTTACTGTTAATATATGGTGCAGTTCTACAAGCAGCAAACTGAAGTTGGACAAATGGCTACGAGTGAAAAGTTTCCCACACAAAGTTCGACCGTTTCTACTGACCTCATTAGCTCCTCCACCTTGTCGTCAATGTCCAGGTCCTCTTCTGTAGCCTCAAACCCAAACGCTCGCGCTGCAGCCGCACTGTTCACTGGGTATCTCGGCGGGGACAGCTTCCCGTTGGGTGTGGCAGCTAGGCTATCCCTGCCGTTCTGTGACAGGGCCACCAGTGAGACGGGTGAGGGCAAGATGGCAGAGGGCGGCGGTGGCCCGGGAGGTGGAGAGGTGTCGTAGCTATTGCTCGGAGACGGCGAGAGTCCCCCTCCGTTGCTGAACTGCGTCTGCGTGGCGGTGGAGATTTTGGAGGTCGTGGAAGAGGCGGCCGTCGCAGAGTGATCGCCGGTGCTGCCGTCGCCACTGTTGGCGGCGCCGCTGTTGCCGTTGCATGACACGGAAGAGGTGGTGGTTGCCGAGGCAGTGTTGTTATTGTTGAATGATGTAGTAGCATTAGAGGCAGAGTTGTTGTTAGCCCCGCCTACTCCGTAGGTGGACGAGGAGGAGGAGGAGGAAGAGGTGCGGCGGCCGAACTTGTCGCCGTGCTCCCGGTCCAGCCGGTCCAGTGTTTCGAGCGCATGCAGGATCTCCTGCTTGGTCATGCCGGTGCGACGCAGCCGCTGCAGCAGATCTATCTGCTCAATAGTGAAGCGAGGCTCCTCACTGAACTCAGACATCCTGCTGCTGGATGAGACACAAGACAGACAGGTTGTGAGACAGAGTAGAAAGAAGAGGAGGGGAAAGGAAACAGGAAATGCAGGGGGAAGTTAAGGAAAGGCAACTGAGTGGATGTTCAAGATCTAGGAGGGAAACAGGAAGGGAAGAGGAAAGAGATGGAGAAGAGGAGGAGTAAGGAGGAAAATCAGGCAGAAATGAGACAGATGAAGGGATGTTGGAGGCAAAGAGGAAATGAGAGGATTAAGTACGAAAGAGTGAAAAGGAACGCAGTTGCAGACGGGGAGAAAAACATGAGAATGATGGGAAAGGAGGAGTGAGGCAGAGAAAAGGTAGTGGAGGAGAATTAGAGGGGTAAAGTAGAAAGAGGGGTGGGAAAAGAGAAAAAACTGCAAGAAGAGACTAAAGAGGCAGCAAATAAGAAAGGGAAGACAAGAGCGAGAGACAGAAGTGTGAAAGAAAAAGGGAGGGAGGGGCAGGGCATAAAAATCAGCTATTTTTGGGAACCAGCAGGCAACACACGCAGAGTGCCAGAGTCACCTTGACAGCTGATGCTATCTTAACATTCTGACTGCCATTCTTTAAGAGCTACAATATATCCCCGGCTCTGCACCCACGCTGTATGTTTTTCATAAGCAATTTGCTGCGCTCAAAATCAATGCAACTGGAATCAGACTGCGGCAGATTTTCCATCTTCTGTGCCAGCCCGACCTATGCCGATATGATAAACGCTTTAAAAGGGGTCACTGGCATTTTTCTACATCTGTGTTAGTCTAAGCTGTGCGGAGGATGGAGGGGGGGATTAAATGACTTGAAAGCACATGCAGTGTTTTGAAGTTACCGTAAAGGAAATGAATATGACCGTGGTTAATAGAAGCCTTTAGAGGTCTGCAACAACAGGCTTTACCAGGAGAAGAACTGGCAACATTTCAGACACATAAAGGGGAAAGTCACTTTGGGTGGGTACTGGTGAACATTAGTGGCACTGGTGAACATTAACTAGTCTCCTGAATTATCATTAAGAATTCATAAGAACGGCTACTAAAGCTGTAAATCATTATCGAGCACAGTTGCAATGCAAGACCTGTCACATCGCAGGCGACAGAATGAAAACTGTCAGACTGATGACTTGAACTAGAATCCGCTTGTTGTCTTTATCATGCAAGTGAATGCACTACTTCTCTGCTCTCTAACAGAGGCTCTTTGTGTGTTGCAAACTAAACTGAACATTTGAAACCGTTATCCATCCTGGTCAAGTATGTACAGAGTTAACTTTTTCACTTTAGGTCAAGTTGGTTTTACTGATGAAACACAGGGAGGTTAGCACCTGCATGGGAGCAAAGACTCAACCTAACCTAAGAAATCAATGCTCTACACTGGTTTGCTGTAGGTCACACGACACCGACTGTACAGGTGTGTAGCCAGAGGAAGACAGAGGAAACAAAGTTCACATTCATTCTATCTAATTGTATTACAAGAGCAACTGAAGTGGTCCTGTCTTTGATAGATGGTTGAGGAAACTTCATTTCGACCGTATCCCTAACTGATCTCATCATGGCTTGATAACAGTCCAAACAAGCAGCTCGAGAACTCTTTAAAACCAACAGAAGAAGAATTTAAAAAAGCCAGATTCACAGAGATAACGACTGCCCAAAAATCGCGTTTCATCCTGCAAGCCAAACGCTTTCTTACCTAAACGCAGGCTGCATGCATCAGATAATCCCAGAGTAAACCCAACTCGATTCTTGGGCGGTGCAGTTTTCTAAAAGTCCCCAGTCCTAATATTGGCCACAGTTGGTGGTATGTCTTTTTCCTCCATGTGTTTTTGTTTTGCTGACTGTGTGGCCCGCAGTGAGAGCGCTCGTTTCAACGATGCAGGCGAGCCGCTGGTGATGCCAGCTTTCACGCCCTTTGCCCGAAAGCTAGCGTTAGCAAATGTTTCTGTGGCAGACGGACAATGTCCAACGTCACGTTCAATAAGCCCGCTTGCGAACCTCTAACCCAGATATATGTCCATGTTTTTCCCACAGTACCGCTGCAGCTGGATGTGTACCGACAACGGCCACACAGGCATCACAGAGGACGGTTAGCAACTTAACATGAGCTATTTTTGGTAGCATTGGGGTTGTGGAATGATTAGCATAACATGCTAGCCATGCCGACGCTGAAACTAGCTGACGTTAGCTGCTGTCGCTGGCTAGCGAATGTTTGATATTAATAACATCACTTTCAGTGTTGTACACAACCAAGTAACGTTACAGGACTTACCTCGGTTCAAATCGTCCACTTAACCATTTAACTTTATAACTTGAGTAAAGACCCGCTGTGTCTTTTACTGCAGCCGAACAATGCAGCGATGTGATTACAGTGCCCTGTCCGACCCCTTTCCAAGGATTTCTAATCAGAGGCGAATTATTTGCCTCTCTGCTTTGTCTGTCTGACAACAGCCATATTGACAACTAACACCTCCGAGTAGCTCTGAGGGAACTGTAGTTTTACTCCCACAAAGGTCTTTACCACGCGGCGGCTTTCTTTACACTAAAGACTACAAATCCCTGAAACAAGAAAGGGGGGGGGGGGGGGGGGGGGTGTTTGCGCACAGATGGACATTTGTCACAAAAGGCGATGCAGTTTTTAATGTGACCACAGGGACTGCCCACCTCCACCCTCCTGCTGCTGGGGTGCACTGTGTGAATGGTGTCTGCCTCAAAGGCCACTTGCACCAGCTCCCCAGGCAGAAGTCTCAGTGTGAATGCATTACAATGGCAAATTCCACACAAATGTCAATGTAGTTTGAATATAAAGAAATTGCCCTATTTTAAAAAAGGTAAAGGCAATTTATTCTTCACATTAAGTGGAAAAGGTTACTAATTAGAATAAGGAGAATATCCAGTTTGACATCTTGATTACAAAGAGACTCTCAGATGTAAGAAATCTGCTGCAATCAATCACTGTATTTGTCCCCTAGTGGGATGATTTAGTCAGCAAACAATGGGATTACATTTAGCACACATAAAACACAAGACAATACAGACACAACACCAAGACTGTGGATAAGTGATACAATTTATAAATAAGTTAATGAATAGAAATAAGTTCAAATAACATCTACCTTTGTCTCCTGGACTTTAGGAGGGAGATAGCAGAGTGTTTAAATCTGTTTGCCTTAGCTTGTTAATAGTCACAATAATATTGTTTTGTACAATCCACAAATATGTATTGATTGTTAATGTAAGAACCTGCAATATATATATATCATCGATATTAACAAGGCTGGATTAGCAAAACAGGCAACCACCTCACCAACTCAATTTAGAGGATTAATCCTGTCCCTTTTTTAAAATTAATTATTCATAATTAATAATTTGTTTGGTAAGCAGTCCTATACAGTAAGTACCATCATCTCCAAAAGCTTCCTACGTTTTTTTTAAAGATCAAGTTACAATTACAAGACCTATTTACATATTTTTAGTGCTTAATGTTTCACATGTGCAGGGGCTGGGCTGTTTACTCAGCTGCTTTAGGAGGAAGAAAGTCAGCAATAAGGACAAATAAAAAGAGCTTTAACTCTAGAGGGAAATGGATCCAGGTGGCTAATTTAGCATGCACATCAATTAGACATTTCTACTGTGTGGTGGAAACTGTGAATTTCCTTGTGGAGAAATGAACAAATAAAATGATGACACAACAAACTGTTATCTTTTGTATATTTAATAAAGTAGAAGAATATAGAGCAAACAGGGTCAATCTATTCAGCTGAAGGACAGAGATCATACAGCCCTCTATTGCATGGTGTTGCCATATGGCAACAATTACTTTATCTTAACTTTACTAAACTAAAAGACAGCGATATCAAATATAAAATATAAAATGTTTAGCTTTTTAATCTTGAAAAGGGGTCTTTTACTTTTTGATCACATCACATGACCAGAAAATCCTATTTGCACTTCCTTTTCCATGGACAATGGGCTATGAGAGGATTGTGATCTGAGAACTTCCAAACTTGACCAATTGTTTGATATTTAGACAAAATACCTTCAAATAAAAAATTGAAATACTATCTGGGATAAGTTAACTTTTCATTTTCATCATTAAAACATGTTTGGATGTAATACGGTTTTTGTAAAATGGTCAAATGTATTTGTTGCTGTATGGCAACAATATGCAAATATGGAAGTAATCTGTGTGCATTCAACCTATAGGACTGTATTGACTTACATTGCACTAGGCTACTCTCAGTCTATGTTAACACCTTTTTAGAAATGTTGTAGCTGTAACTTATTTGAATTACAAGTTACACCACTGGGAATCATACTTTGAAGAGAAATAATTGCGATATGCCAACCAAATTATATGTTAGTCCACTTTTGTGAACATTTCTAGTCAATGAGCCTATACAGTTTTAACAATGCTAATATTACCATACATTCCAAATAACCATTTTAATTATATTAATTTAACTGTGTAAATAATGGGTTATACATTTTACTAAGTTTAAGTTGTATTTGTTTAGTCTTCTTTTAAAAAATATAGGCTTTTAGAGAAAATTCAGATTTAATGGTACTTTCCACAATTGCGCATTGTTGCCATATGGCAACAATTTACCAACTACCCCCCTTTAAATAATATTTTTTTGAATCCCTAAATTGTATTATTTAAGCAATTTTAAGTAATAAAAACACATTAAACATTTTTTATCATGTTTAAGTATTAATTCATGCAATAGAGGGTTAACACAATCCATGAAAGGACAGAAACAGTCACATACTTCTACAACTATAAATCATGTCTGTCTTGAGCTAACGAGCAACAAAAGGGAGTACTCCTGTAACAAGCTATGTTCTTTCTCACAAATCCAACATATTAAACATCACACATAGCAAAATGTAGGACATAAATTTAGCTCTAACAGACTGAAAAACTGTTTGTTTAAGTCAACCATTAATTTGTTTCTGCTGTGCAGTCTCTGCTTCATTTCAGCCCACACCTGCTTTGCCTTTGCAGAGTTGTTGCAGTTATACTGCTCGTATCATTCTCTGCACTACAGAAACGCAAGTGTGATGATACTATATTACCCTTTTAGTTTTTTAAGTGTTTTATTAGCTCGCTGTTATGAGTTTAAATCAAAAAAGACGACTCAAGTCAGTGCTTACTTTGAAACTAATGGTCAGAGCTAACAGGAAGAATAACACGTGCTGTGTCAGGTAAGATCCTATGGCTAATGGTCTAATCTAATGCATAGTTTGATCCAGAGGTCATGCTGGGAACATGAGAGCAGGGCGAAGCGAAAGACAAGTGCTCTGCTCCCTTTTAACAACAGTCAAAGTGCTTTTAAAGAAGACAGGTAGACCTAATCTGCCACAGTGGAGGTGTTAAGTAGTCAGAAGCATTCTGAAACATTTGTATATGATGTATATGAATATGATGAATATTAATGCTGTTAAAGCAGTTGTCTGTGACCTAACCGTCATGAATAATGCATAAAAGACTTATAGTGCTCATATAAGGTGCTCATGATGCCATATTTACAGTCGGCTATATGAGATACATTAGAGCAGCTTTGCTGAATCAGAGCGATTTACAGTCGGGTACACACACTGCCCCCATCTGACAACTTTTGTCCAAAAAGAATTCCAGGAGAATAAATGAGCTGGTTTGTATTTTACATTGTGTGTTGTTTGATCGGCCTGTAGGGGCTGGACTGATCCTATAGTTACACATTAAAGCTGTCTTTGATGGATTTTAACACCTGAAACCACTTCACTAAGAATCAACGTCGGACAGATTTAATAATTTTAAGCCTTTAAATATCAAAAACATGTATTGTACATGTGTTTTGGATCCCTGGTGAGTTTCTGTACAGTAAAAGGATAGTTGTGGATTTGTCTTTATACACTGTGGCTTCACTGCAATCACTGTAACTTAATTTTATCCACAATCTCTAGATAATTAATAATTACCACCCACATTTTCCCAAATTGTCATGGTCATCACTTTGTGTTTTAAAGTCTTTATTTAAAGAAACACACCTGTTGCATGATAAAAATATATTATGTTTGCATGTTTCAGCATCAGAATATCTCATGAAACATAAAACTGTAACTAAATAATCCCTCATTTCTCCAGCTGTTTCTGCTGTTATCTTAGTCAGCAATCTTTTTGTTGGACAAAGAAAATAACGTATTGATGAATAAAACTAGAACTAGGTTGCAACCACCATGATTTAAAAACATAACAGTGTGGCCAATTTAAGAAAGTAAGAGTACAAACACATATAAGATGACATCAAATGAATTGGACAATATTGTAAGTCAGAAAAGTTGGACTTCTATAAAACTATAGAGCAAGGCCACAAGGAGAAGATACACTGTTCTTTTGCTGTAAATAAGTTGAATCCTAAGCTTTTATGAAGTTCCATTTGTGTAAAGATTATTGTTGTACACTGCGTTCTAATTTGCTTTTTCTTGGTCTTGGTATAACACAAAAGCAGCTTTATGTGGCTGCAACTGAGCAGTAATGTACTTTGTGGTGTACAGAGTTTCATCCGTTCACAGGTTGAGACATGAACATGTCAAAGAGACACAAAAGACCTTGGCGTAGTACATGCTGGCTAGATGCTCACTGATAGTCATAAGTCAAAATTACTGCAATTAAAAAAAGGTCTATCCTTTATCCGACCACTTTCTAAAATAAAACATAAAAAAATCATGAAAAAGTGCCCCTGTAGCACCCATTACATATGTGCTTGTGTATAGTGTATATGAATTATGAAGGTTGCATCATGTTTACTTAGCTGTTTATTCCGTTAGACAGCCCTTTATCATATACTTTGTAATTTCCATTTCTCTTGTATTACTTCCAAGATAATGATCTAATCATTTAAATCATTCTGACACAATCTGAACAAGGCATCAGTTGTTGGAACAAACCTAACCATAAGCCAAAGCATCAAGCAGGCAGTGAGAGTGAAAGGTGTTTGTGAGTTGACCCTGCTGCACTGTCATGTGATGCACTTATCTCTCTCACACACACACACACAAGCAGTAGGTTTACCTTATCATTCTGTATTTTGCCATTTTTATTACAATGTAGCCTAAATCAGTAATAGCAGATGTTTTGCAAATATTCTACAACATAAACGGTGACATTAAGATTGTTTTTCATTCAAAATTAGAACTATCAGAATGCAATATTGATTCAGTTTTTTTCAATAGCTTTTATTAATTTGATTTGACTAATCTAATACTGCACTGTTTTTCCAGTTAATGTAATTTATACAGGGCCCTTCATAGAACAAGGCTGCAGAAAGGTGGGCATATTCCACTGTGAAATATAAAAATACTTAACCCCTGCATAGACTGCTAGGAGACAAGAGGCACGGAAGGAAACATTGTTTCCTCCCAGTGTCCTTCGAAGTTCCCTACATTTTTCCAGAAACCGAGTGCAAACAAGAACTCAGTGCGCAGCTGCCCACTCAACATGGTCTGATGTCTGGATAGTGGAATCCGACAAAAACTAAAGTAGAGGACCGGGAATACTTTGCTCGTCGCCGGTTAGTGCCCAGCGTGTGTTGTGCTTCCTTCCCCGGCGGGTGTCCGTGTGAGTATGCAGCTTGTGGAGGAAAGCACGGAGAAAAGCGCTGTTGTTTAGCCAGCTGTTTTGGTCAGCGGGGTTAGCTGGCAGTGGCTAGCAGCGTCAGTCAGCTAACGTGAACTTAGCTATATAGCACGGTGAGAGCGAACATTAGCGTCGGGTCGTTGTTGTTGGTAAAAAGAAGCTAAATATCCAGAGTTTAGAGCAGTCTGTGACTACGAGACCGCGTTCTGAACGTGAGGGGCTTCCAGGTTCGCACAATGAAGCCGTGGTATTAAAGGTGAACGCTAGCTTGGCTGATGGGCTCGACCGTGATTTGACTTGACGTTAAGGCCGACGCTGTAACGAGAACGACAAAAGAACACGTTCCAGCTTCAAACACTCCCAACTCAGGCACAACACTTTGAATGTAACACGCACGCGAGCGTGTGGTTAGTTTGAGCTGCTGCCGAGTTAACAAGTGCGAATAAAAAGTGCAACTAACGTTTACGTGCGTGGGTCGTTTGCGCACTGTTAGTTTGCTGAAACATCTAAAGCAGCATCTTATGGAGAGAAACAACAATCTGTACGTTATATTATACTTTTCTATTCAGAAAAGTCGAAACTATGCTTGTGTAAAAGCATTCGTGTGCTCTCCCGCGATGTTTGGCTGTGTTGTTCCAGAAAGTGTTAGCTGGCTGAACGCAGAGCTCGTCCAGTCTTCAGGAGGAGTCACTCAGCGCATTTATTTGAACACCTGCTTGTGGGAGCAGGAGTTGTGTTTACACGGGAACTTCAGTCTCGGTCAACTCTATTTATCGATATGCAATTACCGAATAATTACCAATTCGATTCAGATTATAAATATTGTTATTACCTTAGCTTCTCAACCTGTAACAGTCTAATTAAACCCATGCTATTTTATTCTGCTTTCGTATTGTCTTCACAGTCTCTAAAAGAAAATAGCTACCTTGCCTTCTTGTTTTACTCTTTTGTCTAATTCAAATATTTTACAACAATGTACTTGTCTTGGCTAATTAAACTTTTCTTGATCTCAGTCCATTATTATTTTTCTTTTTTCTTTGTCACATCTCTGAAACTATTCTCAAACGTATATGTCCCGCTCGTCTCCAAACACTCCTGAATCTGGTGCCAAATGATCTGTCATTTAAAGTTTCCATTAGATGGACAGTGTGTATACAACAAGGCGGGTTTAGGGGGTTTCAGAAGATGCGTGATCTGGGTGGAATTGAAAATGAGATCCATTTAATGTTTTATTGTTCATTGTATGTTGAAATAAGGGATGTACTCTTCTAGGATGCTTTTGATTGATGGCCATTTCCTTTGCTTAGATGATTATGAAAGACTTGAACTGTGCTTCAGAAAAGGAACCTTTGTTGTTGCCAGCTTCATTTGTAAAGCTTGGGAGAAAAGAACATCTACTTTGTACATATATTTGTATAAAAAAAATTATCATTTTTGTTTGTACACACAATGCAAGTATGTATGATCAGTGTCTTATAAGTCCATTGGACTGGGCACCTTTGAGTCCATGACACTATAATAAATCTACTATCTATACAAGGTAACATTTTGATATTTAATGCAATAATGTACAGTGCCACCCAAGGTGGCAAGGTTAATGGCAGTCAACACGTTAGCTTCTGATTTTAGTTCAAAAAGAGGAAGAATTATCCTACTTATGATGGGATTGTTTGTAGATTGGGTCTGATAGAAGCTGTCTGTGTGGAGCTTCAGAGACTCTGTTCTTTGTTTGTGAGTTAGGATGAGATTTGCAGTCTGTTTGTTACATTATATTATATCTCCCTCCTGTTTGGACTTGTATTTGCCAGATAGCATTACCTTATTAAACAGTATATTGGTAAGCATTGGTCAAAATGGGGTTTTGCTAATTTAACTTTTTCCAGACAATTACTAGGGCTGGGTGATTTATTCACATGTTGGAACATAATGGAGATAAAACTATTATCGTGCCGCATTCTGTTTCGCAGTAATGCTCTTGTTTTTGTCTTGTGTAATAAATCCTGTGCTCACTCTCAGCCAGTCTGTGGCATGTTTAGTTCAGCTCGAGCCAAGACGACAGAAAGAGAGCCTTTGGTCAGCTGTCTGGAAACACAACAACAAATACTGTGCACGACGTGTCGGTTTCGGTACGATCAACGTGTTTAACCATCCACAATTCAATCAATGAAGAAACAAAAAACGGACAAACGCAAAGCCACCTTCACTTCTTCCACCGCAACAGTTATCAATTAAAGACACTCCAGCTAATTTCGAGCAAGGAAACATAACTTAGGGGTGATTTTAAGAGAAACATTTAAGATTTAAGTTTAAGCAAGGGTCATAAACTTTTACCTTAGTGAGAAGGTGTGGTTCACCCCATTGCTAGGTATGACACCTTCTTTTATAAGGTGTGGTTGATTGATTGTGATTGAAAAAACCCACTGATAATGGAATGGACAGTGAAGTCAGTAGGCCTAATCACAGAATTCAGTCTCTATTAAGACATGGAGTGATGAACATCTGTTGAATAATTGTAAGCCTCTAAATGTTTGAAAGTCAGGCCTGCTTGTGCAGCAGCATACTCGCATGCTGACAGGTGACCTTTGTTTACATGCTGGTCATTCTACTTAATCTGTTAGTTATTAACGGGTGAAAAATGGCTCCGCTTTCATCAGTTTCTGTGATTGCTTTCCAGTCTATAGAAGTCATCACTGTTGCGCTGTTGTGTGTTTTCAGTGGCCACATATTTTCTTTTCTGGTGTTCCAGTGTTACTGTGTTGGGCGGAGATGTGAGAATGCCCACAAACATTATCCGTGCACCATCTAATCTGTAGCGTTCATTAACTCACTGTCATCCAGCGTTAGTCGCATACATTTCTCCTGCTTCCCCGCCTGTCCTCCATTTTCTCCTCTGCTTAAGAAACTCTTTAGCCTCTTAAAGTCCTCCTGCCTGCTCCTAACAGGCTTCACTTTAGCAGCTCTTAAGCGCTAAGATGCTTGGTGAATAACGTTTATCTTTACCAGGATCTAGTCTTAACTGTAAGGGGAAATTCTTAGAAAACATTATTCTTAGAATTTTGTCACTAGGAGCAAATCTTTGTTCTAGGAAGCCATATAAACACGGCCCCAGGGATTCAAGAACCTGACTTTGGACAAACGTTAGGGGAAAAATAGTTAAGTAAATGCATGATGTTTCTGAAGTCGATGAGTAATTGTGATATTGTGTGTATTGACTTAAATGATGGAGATTGTGATTTTTGCCTTCATGGGGCAGCCCTAACCGTTAGATCAGTATGAAAGTGAAGAGAGATGTCGCCATGGCGGGTAATGTCTGTTCCTGTAGCTCACCCAGTTTCCATGCTGGGGTGACGGTGAGACGTCCAGACCCGTTCCATCAGTGCAAGTGACCCATTGTGCTCGTTATTTTAGACAGGCCTGTCCGAAACGTTCCATTCTTAAATGCTGTGTCCGGCCAGGTGTTGCTGTCGTGTTTCTAATGCAGGCCAGAGATAAAGGTCTGCAGATGTAGAGTTCTGTGGGAGAAAAATGGCACCTGCTTTGTGAAATGTTGCTCAATGTTTTCCGGTGGTTTGTTGACGGGTTTTTCTCTCGTCAGAGTTTCCCGGGGGCTGCCAGGTGAGGTCGGCGCATTTGCTGTCAGAAACCAGGGAAGGCAAACGCAGCGCTCATCCAAAGACTTTACAGTAAGTGTCTGGGACATGTCTAACCAATCTAAAATGCAATACACACAGACCGTTGACGATGCTCCATTCATGTTTTTTTCAGAATGAAAGAGCATTAGAAAAATACTAAATGCATGTAGTCATATGCATTAATTTACTTGAATTTTACTGCTGATTTTCAGAAAATTGTAGTGACAAATAGTTATTTTTTAATCAGGTTTACGTCTGCTGTTTTCCCTTAAGTTGGACTTTCTTTGTGATCCTCTTGTAGTTGCATGTATAATTCAGAAAGGGCCACTAGGGGGCAGTGTTGTGTTTGCTTTCCACATCTTCAGCCCAGGAGTACACACTGCAGGGACTTTCCTGTGGGACATCCTGTTGTGATTTCATGTTTGATCTATAGGAGTTAACACAAGTTAGCCACAATCTCAAAATGTAGAGGCAAATATGCACATTGTTGCCTTTTTTATGCATTTTATTTTATTTCTGCAATGCCCACATATAGGCTATCTAGATGCAATATTTCAAACGTCATACTAATAGTAATGCTATTGATAGCTGTGAGTCCTTTCCACACCGTGATCACAGTAAAGAAAGGTAGCTAGGATTGTGAGGCACCCATGTACCATCAGCAAGTATTGATACTAAATATTAATAACCACTCCAAAGTATTTTAGGCCACCAGTGCTTTTTGAGCACCACATCTATTCCCTGGAACATTTCTCTTTAGGATGGATTGATGGATGGATGGATGGATGTATGAGGGGAAAAAAAGCTGTGTTGTCATCTCAGAAAATGCACAGAAGCCCATTATGTGTGGAATGAACTGAATACTATCCGATGATATTTTGTGGCTGAAACCTCCCGTTTAATGAACTTGCCCGGTCTTTTAGCCATCATGGAAGTGTTATTGCATATATATAAATTAACGGCTTGTTAAATAAGCGGTGCTAGTGTAATACTGCTGTTTAACAACATGGCTCAGCTATATCTTTTAATATGGATCTATTGTGATTTGTTGCTTATTTTTATGCTACATAAGGAACTGGAGCCTGTTCTGAGCGCAGTTATCTGTTCAGTGTCTGCAATTTAAAGAGAGACTGCAATCAAGAACAGAGTCTGGCCTACTGA
This sequence comes from Nannoperca australis, assembly GCA_036023655.1. Classification (NCBI taxonomy): domain Eukaryota; kingdom Metazoa; phylum Chordata; class Actinopteri; order Centrarchiformes; family Percichthyidae; genus Nannoperca; species Nannoperca australis. The sequence goes on from JAVQJD010068061.1 coordinate 16,463, forward strand.
TTTCTACAGATAAATGTGTCCTGCTCCAGCCTTGGCTTCTTTGAGTGTGCCATAGTGAACACGTTCACTTTCTCAGCTCTTTTCACTTTCCTCCCTCCCTGTCAACCCTCGCCGTCTCTGTCTGCTTGTTATATCTAGTGTCCCCCCCCCCCCCACCGGTTCCTAAAATCCTTCCATACTGGCCTCCCAGCCCTTATGAACAACTGGCCTGGACAGCTGGCTTTAACAGCTGCTTGCCATCTCATTTTTTGGCCCATCTCCATCTGGGCAAACTTTTCCACAGCTATGTCTTTTTGTAAACCAGCCGTTCTGTTTCAGTCTTTATGCTATCTTTGTGTCACCATTCATCAAAACATACACCAAAACCAAAATCCAGAGTTTTATGTGGTATTTTTTAACGTTGGAAGCATTGAGGGTGCCTCCATTAGCTCTTGTAGCCTTGATCTGGCAGTCGAAGTGATCCTCTTTGGGAAAAATGCTGTGCTTTGTATCTTTTGGATTTTACTAATAACAGAAAACAAAATAGTTATTTTCAGAATCTGTCATGTGTCGTTAGTGTTTCTTTGTTTTCCACCATTACCTTCTGCTGTTGACACCAGTATTCATCTCCATTGCGTCATCTGCTCTATAATAGCCTGGTCTGAATGGTCTCTGATGAATCTGCTGATAATATGCTGCAATCTTTTGCGATTGTAACTGTTAGCATTTAGTTGAGGGAAATATTCCCAGACAAGTGGCAGTGAAGGAAAGTGGGGTAATACACCAACAGTCTGAAACGTAAATGTTAGACCCGTCTGAGGAGCATAATCTGTCTGCATCTGCATTTGTACTCTCAGGACATCAGTTATCATATCAACAGTTATCAAAGGCCTCACAGATGAAAATGAAAAAGGTGTAACCTTACAGTAATAAGTCACGTGACTGTGCGCTGGCAGTCTATTTTAAAGCTTGAATAACTATAATATAAGAAAGACAGAGTGAGATATGAGAATCTCTAATAGTACTAGTAATACCAACAGATATTGTAACATTCACTCTAAACTCCCTCAAACTGGAGTTGTAGTTGAGGGATTGAGCCATCAAATGACCTGAGTGACCTTTTGTCCTGTTGCTGATGTGCAGTTGTCTGTGTTGTAATTTATCTGTCCTCGCTCTGAGTTGTATCTTCTGCTTTTTCTCCTCGGGGTGGCATGGGGGGTAGTCGGGCTGAGGGTTGGTTGCCGCCGGAGGCATGACTGCACACTTGATGTCTATAATTCAAACTGTTGCACGGCCCTCTTTGATATTGAGCTGAAGGAGGGAGACACTGGTGGATCTTGCAGGCCAGGAGGCCTAATCTCTGGCTGTCTCTGTACTGACTTCAAACTGCTACACCGTATGGATTTGTGTCTGTTGGTGCTGACAGGCCGGGGGGCCGGATCCACAGAAGATTTCTGAGTGAGAGAGATGTTCCCCCAGCTCTTTCACTATCAGGCCGGTCAGGGACATGGATTTAGATTAGCCTGAAATGAATATTTTGCTTTCAGTGAGGATGAAATCCAACCTGGGACTCCAGGTTCAAAGATTTTGTCTTTCCATGGGAGAACAGTCTGACTAGTCTGTGAGAAGATCCTTCAGAAACCTGTTTGGTCCTTATTTTAAACCTGCAATAACTGATTTGTTTTGGCCACTTGGTCTCCACCAACTCCTCAGGGAAATATCTGGCTCTTTAGCAGCTAAATGGTTCACTATGTTTACTGACTAGTCTCTACCTCTGTCTGTCTGCTGTTTAGTGCTGAGCAGGCAGCTTACAGTGAGTTGTTACAGCTTTTTCTCTAAAAACAGATGATGACATTTAAATAAACTGCTAAACCAAACTAGCCAGTTTGGCAAACATTCTCTTGAGATACGTTGGTTGAGAAAAGTCTGAAAACACTAAATAACTAGTTAATATGATTTGATCAATTTATTATAGCAACTCACAGCAATGGAACAACCCCATGTAGTTTTTACAAAACAATCTCACTATAAATTTAGTTTAGTAGCTATTCTGGAGTGAATAAATTATTTTTAGTACCAAGAAACATTCAAAATGTACACTACCGTTCAAAAGTTTGGGGTCACATTGAAATGTCCTTATTTTTGAAGGAAAAGCACTGTACTTTTCAATGAAGATGACTTTAAACTAGTCTTAACTTTAAAGAAATA
>JAVQJD010068086.1:0-28242 GCA_036023655.1 Nannoperca australis
CCACCATTTTCGGGGGGTTGGTCAGAGTTTAACCCCCCCCCCCCCCCCCCCATTTCTTGTCTCCTCTTTACTGTTCGCTATTTAAGAAAAAGGCAGAGATGCCCATGGAAACCCTCATGGAATCTGTTTTACGGTCAATGGTAGATCATCTTTCAGTAACCAAAAGGCGAACCACATACTAATGAACACCACTGAATAAGATGTTACCCAGAGGCAGCCCTATTCAGTTATACAGATGCAATGAAAAGAAACCTACACACACACATACTCTCTCTCTGTCTCCAAGTATACCTTCATTTGGAGGATATCTCCCTCATGAGCCGGCCAGCCCTTCAGAATAAGTCCAGTACGTGCATCCAGCAGAACAATGAAGCCAGATGAGAAACCTGCAGCCACGGTGCGCCCTGAGGGGCTCACTGCCAGGTAGCGGATGAGCCCAGCGCTCACGTTGTTGTATGCCAGACGAAATTCATGCTGGGGACACAGGGGAAGATCTGCTGTCAATGCTGAAATCGCTCTATAGGAGATGCTTGGAAAAAGTGCTACCATTTTGAAAACACAGTAATTGATGACAATTGGTGGATGTTGTCCGGTGCAGGTCTCGAGTGAATTTGCTACCTGCAGTCCTGGTTTGCGAGGATCGATGAAGCGGAGAACAGAATCTGCACTGCCAAACACAACACTGCAGTGTGGAGCTGGCATGGTGGTGACAGCTGTAATGGGATTCTTCCCATCCACGGCTTCATATGAGCGGATCTGCTTGCCTATGGACAGTGTAGTGTAGTTGCATAGAAAAAGTTATTCCACCCATTTGAGTCTCATGTGCTCTAACTATATGTGTGTGTGTGTGTGTGTGTGTGTGTGTGTGGGCGCGTGTGCGAAACGCATTGCGCTTGATCTCTTACCTGTGTACTGGTCCCACAGGTGCACAGTACCATCACAGCTGACTACCTCCAGCGAAGCCTCTAGCTGTCCAACATAGAAGATCGACTTTCGATGGTCGCTATACGTCAGCCTGGGCTCCACCTCCTGTGTTCCATCACCATGGTTATAAAGGGGCCAAAGCTTCACAGTCTTGTCTTTACTACCAGAAAGGAAGTAATCCTCTCCGGCCAGTGGTGCCAAACACTTTGTGGTGCCTGAGTGACCCAGGAAGCTCTGCAGTCGGATCTGGTGGAAGTGGAAATGTGGATCCTGCTGGTTGAGGCCAATCTCATATTGCCAGTATGCCAGCCAGTTGCCCTGCAGGGAGCGGCCACTGCGAGGGAGTTCCTGCTTCAGGGCACTGTCCTCTGGGGTGGGGCCTGTCACCCAGGAGGAAGAAAATGAAGCTGTGCCAGCAAAGGGAGTGGTGAAGGTGGAGCCAGCGGTGATGATGGGGTTTGTATGACTGGAGCGTCCCCAAGAGTTGGACAAGCCCAGGTTCTGGCTACTATCGTAATCAGTGTCCCGCGACACTTGGATTCTGTTTCCTACCAGGTGGCTCCCAAACGTGCCTGACTCAGGAAGGGAGTCTCCCAGTGGGGTGGAGATAGTCGAGGGTGCAGGGAATGGGCTGCAACCCACACGTCCTCCAAAACCAGAGGACAGACCTATGGATGAAGTGCGTAGCTCCACCCTGGACCCTGTTATGAAGTTCATCTCTGGACTCACCTGACTCACACTCTGATGGTAGGACTGGGCCAACTGCCAGACCAGCTCGTGGTTGGGAACCAGTTTCCGAATTGCCATGTCACCTACAAATCACAACACAGCACTGATTTACACCACTAAAGAATACAAATACATTTGATTTTTGCACAGCGTATACTGCCTTCTTACTGCTGGAGAGGGTATTTTGAATGTTACACAAGATGAGGCATTTCCTACCTATGAGGCAGTAAAAGGGGATGTAGGATGCATGGGCCATCTCGGGGTTAAATACCGTCTGCAGCTCCTCCAGGACCCCCAACTCATATGTCACATTTGATGCTTCAGGTGTGCAGACATCCACGACCGTGACTTCTCCCACAACTCTGCGAGGAGCGTTGTCCAGCTATAGATGAAGAGAGACAATCACCACATCTGTGTATTTCCAATTTATTTAGAAAGAAATGTGTAAACTGCATGAAGAAACATCTAAATTATTTGCTGCAACAAGAACAAACATCCTGCCATGCTCACAAAGCCTCTCCACCATACCCTCTCTCTCCGTCTGTCTGTTTTTGTAAAGCTCTTTGTGACAGATCTGGTTGTTCAAAGCATTATAAAAATACACTTGACATAATGCTTGTAAGTCTTCTTGATTTGCGTGTGTTTGCTAATACCTGGGGCTGCAGAGAATGCAGCAGAGAGAAAACAGCAAAGAACCGACGCAGAGTGTCAGCCATATGCTGCTGCACCATCTCCCTCCCGATGCGCAGACAGATGAGAGCCATCAGGCTGAGTGTCTTGAGACAGACGGCAGTGCGTGTCTGCACCCCGCTGGGGAACCTGAGTACAGCAGAGTGGGTACAACCAAGCAGAGGATGAATGACGGATCTATTGTAGCATGTTTTCCTGATTACTTTCTATTTGAACACAAAAATGAAAAAGACACTGCACTTTAGAACATATTAACAGTTCAAAGTGTGTGACAAATAAAACGTGTTTGCAATATTTTACAATGATCCCGCTATTTGACATGCTGTAGCACTAACATCAGTTACACCTCAACATACACCTAGAATGCGTGTGTGTGTGTGTGTGTGTGTGTGTGTGTGTGTGTGTCTTTGCGGGTTATTTACCCCATGCGGGGGGTGGTGAGCAAGTCCAGTAGTGGCAGGAGCACATCCTGATTGATCTTCATAAGCATGTCCATCAGAGTGGTATCAGAGAGAAAGACAATGATCTTCTGTGTAAGTGCAACAGCTCCGAGCAGACTTGCCTCCTTACGTGTGTTGAGACGCTGCGAAGAAGGTGGAGAAACCTGAAAACATATCAAAACACATTTTGTTAATGTTCGTAGACAAATATTTACCTTAAAAAGTCAAATGGTACACAGTTAATTTTACCATAAAAAAAACAAAAAACAATACAGCTTAATAGGCAAAAGAAGGTTTTACGTGTGCAAGTTTACATTGTCTTTTTTCCCCACCTTACCAGATATCCTATATATGGCAGGTACTGGTAAGTGAGCACAGGCTCTCCATAAAGTTGAGCTATGTAGATGAGACAGTCCAACACAGGCCCTGCTGTCTGGTCACCAACCACGGGTTTCTTCTCATACACACTGCCCATTCCCACACTCTCCAGACTGCTCTCCTCTGAGAGCACAGGGGCCACAAACTGGTGCTTCTCAAGCCCTATATGCACAGAACATGAGAAGGAAAAGGGGTAAAGAAAACACAAGTACTAACACATGACACTGGGTTGAAATTCAAATCTCCAGATCATGATTTTCTCAGTGTAGCAACATCAACATGAATAAATGAGGCAAATACATTTTTTATGCTATGTATTTGCGTACCAATGTAACAATTTGTGAGCAATCGCAGCAAATGTCTTGCAACGTATCGAGACGTCACTGTTGGTCCAAGCTTTGCTGACAGCCATCGAACCGTTTTGCAGACTGTATCTGTGTGTGAAGAGATGATTGAAAACATTAGACATTATCAGTTAATAAAAATATAATTTACATAAAACCTCAATCATTCACTCACCAAGAAGAATCTTTTGCTCTTTCTCTTCAGACTCTTCTGATGGATCATGGTCATCCTCCTCCTCTTCTCCCACAGTGCCTTTCTCAGTGTCTTCCAGTGCCATTCCATTCACAAAATCACCCTCCAGAGTGGCAACTGTGGCTCCTGAAGCTTCTGTGCAACCAGACAGAGAGAGCTCCAGGTTGGGAACAGTAGGGCCATCTGCCCCCTCTTTCCCCTCATTAGTCTCAGTCACCTCTTCTTCCTCCAGCTCTCCTCCCTCCTCTCCCTCACTAGCGTGTTTCAGGTCCTGGCTGCTGTCAGCCGATTTGAGACTGGCTCTGTCCCGCATCGAGTCTCCATCACCCAGAGAGAGTTCACTTGTGCTGCTTTTGTCACTTAGTTTCCCCACACTTAGAGACTCCTGGTCTTGATCCTTGGCTGCAGAGTTCTGGCTCTGCTGTTTCCCAGCAGCCACCCCTGTTCCACTGTTGACATAGAACCCATTCTGAAAGTCCTCTGCCTCTGAAAGAAACACTTGGTCATTGAGACTGATGCCAGAGGAGTAATCGACCAGCCCCGTGTCTCCCCCCACCCCGACTCCTCCACTGGCTCCACTGCTACCTCCCATATTCCCGCTGACAGACCCAGCAGACGGTCGCACCTCTCCACACTGAAAGTCTTCTTCCTCTTCCTCTCCTAGATTACATGTTCCACCCCTCATCCCTTTGCACGCTTCCCCACCAGAGCCTGAGATGTAGCTATCAAACCCAGTGATGACCTGCAGCACATGGGGCAGTAGGCTGGACAGAAAGGCCTGCAGGCCGAGCCTCACAATCAGCTGCAGAATGAAACAGTCAGTGTAAAGATAGAAACGTCCTCGCAGGCAGTGGGGGTTTTCATAAACGTTGACCAGTGGTTTCTGCAAGTACTTGTTTGCATTTCTGGGGCCCAATACTCTAGAGATGGGCTCGAAAAGGTACCAAGCAGCATAGACAGCAGTGGACTCCTCAAGCATGAGGGCTAGAATGAAGGGCAAGAGGATCTCAAGACCCTCAGCTGTGATGTTCCCCCGCAACAGTGTCTCAAGCTGCTGCCACAGGTGAAAGACAACATCTCTTCCTTGAAAACTACATGTGGTCTCCATCTTGGCATGGTAGGAAAAGATAAAATGATGAAGTGCTGAAAAATAGGAAGGGAAAGGGAAGGGGGTGATGACTGAGTTCAATAACTGGCAGGGGTTTGGGGGTGGCAGACCATCGGAGATTGGGTCATATTTGAAAAGGAGTGGATGTGCGCAATCTGGTACGTCTCTGTGTGCTAGTCCAGAGTGCTTCTCTATTAGCAGCAGTGTCTCGAGAGCATGATGCAAAGACAGTGGCACATCACGGAGGCTGGCAGAGCATAGCTTCATAACAGTTTGGAAACGCTGCCTGAGGGGGTTGCCTGGTTTCAGTCCTCTCAATTTAGAGGAGTAGAATATCTCAGCGATGAGAACACCAAGGGCCTGCATGTCTCTTTGGTAGAGCTGCGTAAGAGATGGTAGAGATTCATTTATCACGCCTTCTCTCGTGCAGTCACTGCATCCTGCAGGATGCCAAACGTCAGCATGCAGACTCTTCACCAGGAAATTGTTAAACTTCTCCAGCTCTTCTAAAGGCTGTAACGGGTTGAAGCCTTCAGGGAGGGTGATCTTGATTTCCTCTGCGTTCGTGGCGATCACACTCCCCTCCCCGTGTTTTTTGTTTGTTGGCCCACCTCTTTGTAACATGGCACTGCGCAAACCAGGGTAATCACTAGGGAATGAATTCGGGGACTGAGATACAGTAAGTGCCGTGTGCTCTCCTCCCACCTTTCCTCCTGCCATACTGCTGCTCGGCATTGGCACGGAGCATGACGCAGAACTGGCTGAGCCAGCGGACGCTAATGAGTCCAGAGCTTCCATACCTTGTTCAAGCTCTTCATCTCTGTCTACCATGGTCCAGCCAGTGGACTCACACCCTGTGGACTCTGGGACCATTCCATCCACAGTGTCAGCCATGGTGTTGATTTGAGGGATATGTAGAGAAGGCACATTAAGAGCAGCAAGGCCAAGGAGAGGAGGTTCTGCTGGGGCGTACTGGGTAGGAGATAAGCGGGGAGGGTGGGGCTGGTCAAACAGCTGAACAACTCCATAGGTAGTCAGATTGGTGTGGTTGTCCACTAAGTGCAGGCACACATTCTTGGCCTTGACAGCTTCTTTACCAGACAGCTTGTAGCCAAATGTGAGATCTATCCAGTGATGCAAATGCTGCGAGACCTCTTTGCTCTCCAGAAGGCGCCGATGGACCTCAATAAACTCCTCACACGACTTGCACCAGGAAGGCACGTCCAGGTCTGGCATATCTGGGTGGATTGAGCGGAAAATGGAGGGATCTGTGTAGAACTCGGGAATGCACTCATCAGGGGTCCAGCTCTGCATGCGCTCCATACTGGCTGGGTATTCATTAGGCTCCCATTGGGATCTAACATGGCTGCACAACACTGACTTGGGTGTCTGCCGGGCTTTGTAGACATAGTAGGTAATGTCTGAGAGCACATCAGATATGTGATGAGGTACATGTAGGTGGTCAGGCTGTCCGGCACTGCCAGCACCTAGAGTGCCACTGAGGTCTCCACCTACACCGCTTCCACCTACCCCATTACCCACAGCAGCCGCCAAAGCTTCTTTGGTCATCTCATATGTGAAGTCCAGCTGCTTATCACCCTTATTGAGCCTGAACTTTGACCTCCTGAGGTCCCGGAATTTTCCAAATGGCACAGTGAAATCCACCACCCAAGGCAGCACTGGGTGATAATTGGGGTCTCCTTCTCGCCGTCCTGCTAACCTGTTTAGTTCCATCAAGTAGCGAAAGTTACTGACTCGTCCATGGGCCCAGTCCAGAACCAACGTCTTAAGCTCACCAAAGCAGTCTTTGCAGAGTCTCTTGTTCTCTTGGCTCACACATAAGTTGTCCCGCAGGACTGTTTTTGGCACTTGTCTGCCTGTAACATCATCCCCTTCCGCCCCCAGATCCTCATAATGGGCTAAGTTGAGCTTGAGACGGCTGCAGAGCTGCTCATCTACCGCTATGTCCTGCAGGGAGAGCTCCCCACAAGACAGACCTGCTGCATGACATGCCTGCAGGGCAATTAGTAACTGGTAAAGAATGAACAACACTTTGGCATGGCTGTTAGCGAGCTTGGCTGGGCTGAAGGAGACAATATCATGGAGTGAATACTGAGTGTAAGGTAGAATCACATAGAGCATCTCTTGTGTCTCCAGCAAACACTCTGCAGGCAGGACATTAGGACACAGATGGTCTGAATGAGACTTGGAAAAGCAAGATGAAGTGGATGGCATGTAATTTTCTCTCTCCTTCTCTCTGGCTGGAGAAAGGGATGGCGACACTCTGTCAGATGAGATGAATGTAGAATTGAAGATCTTCTGTAAAGCATGACGCACTGCATCTACAGCTGCAGCATGCATTTGTTCGTTGGCTCCCGCATATGGCTGCACTAGTTTATAATGAGCTTCACGCCACAGATTCCTGGAAAGGGGGAGGGGGGAGAGATAAAAGCCAATACATTACTATCTCAAACATGTTCTACTCAATGACTGCATAATTTTTCTCCATTTGGGTATTTTAAAGCTAATGTTATCAAGGGTGCTATTAAATGAGCTCACTAACAGTGAACGAGAAACCCTGTCCTACCCATAGCAGATTTGCAATTGAATAAAGCTCATTTAAATACAAAAAACAACACATACAAGTGCTAAAGCTGCCACAAAGGCAAGTTCCAGGTACCTTGATATTAGTGCTACAACTAACGATTAAATTCATTTTCAATTAATTGAAATTAAGTGGGGTTTTTTAAAGCCCCGCATGTGTTCCTAAAACCCAAGATCAAGTTTTCCAAACAACTTGTTATGCCTGACAAACATTCTAAAACCCAAAGACAGTAAATTAATGAAATTTAAAGTGATATAAAATAGAAAAAAGGAGTAAACCCTCATTTTTCAGAAAGCAGAGACAAAGAATGTTTTGCATTTTTGTTAGATAAATTACTCTAACAAGTAGCAGTATCCATTTTCTGTCAATCAACTTATCATTTAATACATTTATAAAAGTTTTTTTTATTATACTCTATGAGTGTAATTAATGTTCACAAATAACTCAACAGTCAATTGCTGTGGAAATGGCAGATCTTTAAAATGGAGAGCCACATTTTGCAGTAGAATATCAAAGTATATACGGTACCTGACATTGTGTTGCGACACACACTGCATGGCTTTTAAATAAGAATCCTGTGACATGATTTCCATTTGTTGATGGCAAGGGTCTCTGGCCAATCGGTAGCTCAGCTTGCTTTTCCTCAGGCCCTGAATGCACACTCGTGTCCAGCCAGGAGGCAACTTTGCCTGGGAACACTGAAGGTACGTGTGAACTTCTGCTTCACTGATGCTGTCAAAGCGGGCACAACGCATGACCCTTCTCTCCCTCAGGCCCATCACCCAGCGCGTTGGAACAAGGGCTATTAGCTCCCTGGGGCGGGGACCTGGGCCTTGTTGTCGTCGGTCAACACCCAAGTCTTTCTCAAGTGCATGCATCAACCAATCCATGGTGAGTCTCCGATGCTTGTCAAGAGTCACACAATGTCCTGCTGCATACACCTCGCTGTCTCCCACAAGGACGACTTTCAGACATTCATGGAGGAAGAAATCAAAGTCAAGTGCAGACCTAATCTCCTCTTCCGCCTGTCCCTCTGAGGAAATAATTGAAAAGCACATATGGACAATTAGGTGAGCAACTACATATTTTGTAGTAATATAACAATAATACTGCTGTGCAATACTGTAACGAGAGACTGATTGTTTTCGACAGTGAAGGGTTGCAATGAAAGAGTGACGTGATGTTGGTGAATGCACTACTTGTCCTTGAAGTGGCTCAAGTTTGGGCTCAGCTCACATGACTGAACTGCATCTGGCCCAATCAACACACCTACTTTACTTTGGTGGCAAGTTTGCTAGAAATACTCAGATTTTAGATTAAGTGATTTCAACTGTAACGTTTCCATAAACACACTATTACTGTGATACTAACTAAATATATAACTCACTTTACTTACGACAAGTTAAAACCTTGAATAAATCTTGGATAACGTTAGCAATGCTGCTAGCTGCTTGGTAGAGATAAACAATCATGCTAAGCCCAATTTAAACCGAGACTATAAATATTGTTAGCTTCAACCAAAACATGTAAATGCTATTTAGCAAACATTTTCACGTTATAAATATCGGAAAGTGAGTTCGGGGCTTTAAGACGACAATTAAGGAAGTAACGTCTACTTAAGGCTAACAGTTAGCTTAACAAAGTGGCTAACGTTACGACACCTACCTCTAGCAAGAAAACAGCCACAATAATTACTAACATCATTGACCTGAAGGTAAACAAGAACAGCTTTACTGGGGAAATGTAACTCCACGGTAATTACATAACAACAGCGCTTAATGTTTAGCTCACCTCTCACCACTTGTAGCAGTTGACAGCTAGCTAGCGTTAAGCTAACGGTGCACCGTCGGTTTCACGCATGATGAGATTGTACTAGATTAACATTATGAGACGAGGACATACTGCGGGGCAACATCTAACTACGTGCTCCATTTTTGTGATGTTTCTGAAGCGTGTCAGCAGACAGACGACAGTCAAGTCAGCCGATGGCGTTTTGTTCTGTGCTATATGGAGCCATGTTTAAGAAGCGATACCTCACGTGACACAACACCAGCCCCATCTCATGTGATTACTGCTTCTGCCCTGCGGCTGCGAGACAGGGAACTTCCTCAGTGAGCTGTAAATAACGTTTTATAAACACCAGAAATGATTTGTGTGGTTATTGATAGAGCAGAAGTAGATCGTTAACTGTACCGTAGATCTAGTGACAAGCACTGCGCAGAACAACAAACAATACCTTTGAATTAAAATAGGGCTGCAGCACTTGGCACATCATTTTTATGCCTTCACTTTATGGGATAAAACTGCTTTAAAATTCACAGTTAATTCTGTGGTGAGCATGTGACGATTAAAAAGTCACTGATTTATAAAGACACTATCAAACTTATATATCTCACTGATAATAATAATTCCACATTTTGCTGGCACTTTTAAGGTCTTCGAGGTCCCTGGAAATTACCTTATTTTAGGAACCAACAAATTATAGACTACTTCCCAACTTGACAGTTCTTAAAGTTTGCAGAATCTCTACTGTGAGATTAATAAAATGAATATGTAAACTTGACTGGGATGTAGTGAGTGTCATGTCCACAAGGAGGCATTATGTCTTTAATTTCACAGACAAATCCTTCAGCAGTTTGTGCAGTCGTGCGTGTAAACTTGCAGTCATTTTTTTTTGTTTAAGTGGCTCCAACTTTGACTCAATATTTTGTAATGTCTCACAAAAGAAACGGCATCAGCACCTCTGTCTGCCACCGTTGTACTGAGATACAATGTGGTGTTGTCATGTGGACAAAACTGAAGGCTGGTACTCAAATGTGATCACTGTTCGACTAGTACAACACTGACATCACGTTTAATGTGCATGCTTGCACCCTTTGATATTAGTCTTACACTGAGTTGTTTTTTTGTTTCACGAAGTTGGACTCTTTCTTAAACATCGATGTGAAAACAGACTTAATCAGAGACTAAATAGAAGTAGCCTATATGGTCCGTTTGTCAGTCGTAGGAGTATAGTGTCATTCATAGGATATAAAAAATACAAAACATCTTGTTTATGCAGAAAATGTTATACTTTTGTTTTAGTTGTTGTATGGCTTCTGCTGTTCTTTGCAACTGGAAAGGCACTTTTGTGAATGATGTGCGCAAAGAAATCCTACCTTATTAATTAACTTTATATGGACGTTTTAATCATAATTGTATTAGATATATTGTTATGTGGGGGTGTTTTGAAAGAATAACATTTAAAATTCACAGTTAATAAATCAAAAAGACAGAATTAAGCCAATTGCATGTCTTTAGAATTGGTAGGAAAATCCGCTTATGAGCATGAATGTTGAAATCCCACACTGGGTTGTAGAGTCACAATTACAGGCACACAAATGAAAACCTTCTCTCATCTCAGCATACCACCAAAGCAGCATAATTACTGTCAGCACTTTTACAGAAAAAATACAGCCAAAGAACACAGCATTCCTTGGCTCAGCATATTATGTTCTTCTCTTAGGTCTGCTCTTAGTAGTTTCATAGTACTGCAAGGCAGAATGAGTTTTATGTTCCAAAGCACAGTGTTGGTTTTGGTTTAAAGCATTCACTACCAATGGCCTGAACTTACATGACACAGAAAGTGGATGGACACAATGAAACATACTGTGCATTGCAGTTTAGCTCTCATTAGAACAAAAGCTGTTTTCCTCTCCTTATAAAATTTACATTTTTGGTGCAAACACACTCACATGACCCTCAAAAAAGTTTTCCTTAGTCGCAAAATTCTTGCAGACATGACCAATTTGGCATAATAAAACACCATTATTTTGCAACAACTCAGTGTTTGTGAGTCTTTTGCATAAATAGGTTTTGGGTATATATATAGTCTGACATGCCACCAGTTCACCAGCACAGCGCAAACAACCACAAGAATGTTTCAATTTCTTGATTTTCCTCTATACTTTGAGTTTTGTACAAAACATCATCTCATCCACTGACTTGTAAATACAGTAATTGAACCCAAAGAGCAAAATGTAAAGCAGTGTGCCATAAAATAAGAGCTTGAATTAAGAAAACTAGGCACCACAAAACCAACCAACACAGAGGCCACAGGGTTACATTTAAAACCCGGATAGCTGTGTCACTTACACAATTAAGTAAAGAAAAATCATCATTGCTGTCATGTTGAAATATGAATGCTGGTAAAGAAATGTATTCATATAGAATTTAACGTTTGAGGAAGCAAGGCTTTCCTCCTCTGGCATGAGGCAACAAAGATTATAGATTGATTGATTGATTGATACACACAAATGAAGTCAATGTAATCTGCTGACGCTCTAACATGTTTGAGGAAGTGGTAGCCATTTTGCCCACATGCCCAAAATAATTTTATAATAATTTCCCATTCATCACAGTATTGGGAACTTATTACCACATACTGTAACAACCCCTATTGCAGTTTAGTGACCTGTTCTTAAATCTGATTGAAACTGACGAACTGATAGTGACAATTTATGTGTCCTGAGGACACCTCTACAAAAGAGGTAGTGAAGGGTAGACAGGCTAAAGTATTCAGGCCAACGTGTTTTTAAGGTTGGTACTCTTGCTCTAGGCAACAACATGGGGTGACATTATGTGTATCTTCCAGTATACATTGCATTTTGATTAGCTCCTCAGAAACTGTCTTGTGTCATTAAGGTCACAGAATGGAGAACGCATCCTGTCATGTAGCTGTCATGAGATCAAATTTACAGGAAAGTTAAATGAATGAATATCAGAAAGTTTCAGAAGTTTTTTTGATGGCTAAACTTTCTCCGGTTGGTGGGGTGTTACTCATGACCTCAGTTTTCTTTTTAAATCCAGGCTATGGCCCTGGTTGTAGTATTTATCATGTTGTGGTAAAAATAAATAAAAGTGTTTTTGAAGCGTTACTTCAAGTTGCAGCCCCATTGCTGATCTACCAAAACAACCATGATTCAAACGATTGCGACGTGACTTTTACGTAAAACTGTAATGCGCTACTTGCATTCTGAAACCCATGTGGGAGGAAATCCTGACACAGTAATCTCTTGTTCTTTTCAGATTAAGTTAGATTAAATGTTACTTGACATCATGGTGTATCACAGACCAACCTGCTATGTAAGGGCTATTTCCTCTTATCTCATTATACCTTCTTTAACAGTCACAACCAATTCATCTTTACTACACTGAAGAAGTTAATGTTAATATGATGTGGCAGCTGCAGAGACCTCCAGTTTTATCAACTTTTCTCAGTGCAGAAGTCCAGTCAGTTAAAGGGATACCAGTGGATTATGTGGAGGAACCTTTTATTGTTGATTCTGATACAATAATGTATCGGGTTTTTTGTTTTGGTGGAAGGAAACCCCAGCACATCTCTCTCTCTCTCTCTCTCTCTCTCTCTCTCTCTCCCTCTCTGTGCGCGAGTCTCTCTAACTCTTCATTGTAATTCGCCTCTCCGTCTCTCTCTCCTTTATTTGGCGTGGGACTCCCCCCTCCTCCTCTCCTCTGCGCCTCAAAAGCGCGATCCATGGTGCGAAAGCCCCCTTTTCTCCGTTTTCCTACAGGATGGCATTCTTCAAATATCTTCGCTCTGTTAAGAATGAGCTCATCCTCTTCTCAACTCCATTTGTTCTTCTTCCACTGCCTTTAGTGATCGGGACGCAGGTATGTAATCGATTTGGATGAAACTCTATTGATTTAGATGGAACTTTGCAACACTGTTAAAAGCAGACAAGTTCGGCATCTCTTTGGGATTTTGACATGAAAGAATTAACGTGTTGGATTTACAGTTGTTATTTGGCAATATGTCCTCAGCTTTTCTTTAATCACATTTCTTTAAACGTTAGTTTAATTAGGGAAACATTTCATTTTGTTTGCATGCAGTTTTTAATGTTTTTTTTTTTTTTACACATTAATGAACTAAATTCAGACAATGCCGTTTAAATGAATGGGTCT
Organism: Nannoperca australis; assembly: GCA_036023655.1. Lineage (NCBI taxonomy): Eukaryota > Metazoa > Chordata > Actinopteri > Centrarchiformes > Percichthyidae > Nannoperca > Nannoperca australis. The sequence continues at coordinate 13,373 of JAVQJD010068086.1, forward strand.
GATTGTCGTGACTGTCGTGCACCTGCTGATGCGACTCACAAGTGCGCAGCGCACTTGGAGCAAAATGCATGAGAACTGTCCAGTGTAGCCTGAGGCTGGAGCGCCCTGAAGTCTTGTTATTTTAACTCCTCGTTGTTAACATGAAGGGTCATGTCCAGCGTGGGAACACAGTCAGAGGGCTATGTCAAAGTTGCTACCAATATAGGTGACATAGAGACGTGCACACATGCGTAGATATAGTGTAGAGGAGAGTAACAGAGTATGAAGACTCAAACTTTAAGATTCTCTGCTTATTCTCTGCCTAGTTTTTAAATAACTATTAATCTGAAAGTAACCCAGGCACAACAAGTCTTTTTACACAGGTTGCAGGGCAATTAAACATGGCAAATTATTATGTCATGTAGTGATAAATTAGTGAATAATAATGTGTTTATGGAGGAAAACATAATGATTTAAGTAGATGACCAGAACAGTAGAACAAGCACACTTATCTTTACCCTTTGAACTATCATCACATCCCATTAAGATGAAGTATACTACTCTCAGACTCTGTTTTTACACTTTGCATGACAACTTTCCAGAAGGGATCTTGACCCCTAAAGCAAGATTTTTGTGTGTGTGCATTTGCCAACATGTTTTTATGCAGGAGGCAGAATGTGCCTATGTGATAGCCCTGATGGCGGTTTACTGGTGCACAGAGGTACTACCACTGGCTGTAACAGCTCTGCTCCCAGCCATCCTTTTCCCCTTGTTTGGCATCATGCAATCCAAAGATGTAAGTAAAATAACTGCAGCAGTGTGTAGAATTTAGCTAATCAAGGAGGAATTTCTGTTCACACACATCTTACTCTGTGTGACCCCCTGCTGTCTCAGGTGTGTATGCAGTACCTGAAGGACACAAACATGTTGTTTGTGGGGGGACTGATGGTTGCAGTAGCCGTGGAGCACTGGAATCTGCACAAACGCATTGCCCTGAGGGTGCTGCTCTTTGTTGGTGTGCGTCCAGCGCTGTGAGTGGCTCAGATGCGCGCCTCCCCACAGCAGATTCTCTGTTTGGCTTGTAATCTTTAAGACATACATTTCCAAAGCATATCTTATCAACTATGATAAAAAAATCACCTGTGATAGATAAGAAAGCTATGTTCAAGTTTTTATTGCCATCACAAAAGTCTGTCTTTTTTTGTTATTGGTTGTTGTAAAGTACTCGAGGTCCCCTCTTTCAGTCCAAGGCTGCTAACAGTTTTTATGTTGTTTATCTTCCTGGCAGCTTGATGTTGGGATTCATGGGTGTGACAGCCTTCTTGTCCATGTGGATCAGTAACACGGCCACCACGGCCATGATGGTGCCTATTGTCCAAGCAGTGCTAGAGCAGCTCAACAACAGTGAGGCAGAGATACCTCAGATCCTCAGTTCAGAGGAGCAGGTTCAGACATCAGAGACTGACAGTAAACAGCCTCCACAGACAGAGAAGCAGAGTGAGGTTCAAGGTGAGCCAAGGTCACCTTCAAGCATCTGTTTGGCTAAGAAAAAGTTACAGCATCATAGACTTTTCGACTTATAAAACAATGTTGCTAGTAGATCTTTTTATTCCTTGCTCTGTGTTTGAAGGCCCAGTGGTGGTGACTTTCTTAGATGCCGCAGTGGAGGCTGCCATGCTTAAGCAGGCAGCAGAAAAGCGGAGAATGTGTAAAGGGATGACCCTGTGTGTTTGTTACGCTGCCAGCATCGGAGGCACCGCCACACTGACAGGAACCGGCCCAAATTTAGTGCTAAACGGCCAGATGAACCAGTAAGTGGTTTTCAAAGCATTGTTGCATCATGTTTTATTATTTTACATCGTGTTCCATAAAATATTATATTCCCTTTCTATTGTTTTTCCTAGACTCTTTCCTGAGAACGGAGATGTGATCAACTTTGCCTCCTGGTTTGGCTTTGCCTTCCCTAACATGATTCTCATGCTCACACTGGCCTGGCTTTGGCTGCAGTTTGTCTTCATGGGATTCAAGTGAGTGTGATGGTTAACGCCTAATTATAGTGACAGAGACTGGAATCAACGTCAAGAAAGAGTGCGGTTGAGTGTAGAGGTGACACAAAGATTTTTCCCATGTGATCCCTGCAGCTTTAAGAAGACGTGGGGCTGTGGGGCTGTGAAGACAGAGAAGGACATTGCTGCCTATAATGTGATCCGAGAGCAGCATCGTCTGCTGGGGCCCATGTCATTTGGAGAGATAAGTGTCCTGGGTCTCTTCATTCTGCTGGTGGTGATGTGGTTCACAAGGGACCCAGGCTTTGTCGCTGGCTGGGCAACAGATGTCTTCAACTCCAAAGCAGAGTTTGTCTACAACATTTTTTTATTTCTAAATCTTAGATTTTTTTGCTTTGAATAAACTAACCAAGATTGTTCATTCCCTCATGCCTTCACTTCACTTCTCAGGTATGTGACAGATGCTTCAGTGGCAATATTTATTGCCATCCTTCTCTTTGTTCTGCCCTCTAAACCCCCACGCTTCTGTTCGTGGAGGACTCAAAGATTTTACACAGGTGAGCCATCGTTCTAGAAGAATACAGACTACATGTCATACAGTTATATTCAAGTTTTGAGATGTGGAGACGGTGCAGTGATCCAATACTGACATTGAATTTATTGGATCCACAGTGCCCCATCAAACCGCTGGCCCAACTCCACCTCTGCTCACCTGGAAAGTTGCCCAAAAGAAGTTACCATGGGGCATTGTGCTTCTTCTTGGAGGAGGGTTTGCTCTCGCCAAGGGCAGTGAAGTAAGTGGCAGTGACAATCATAATGTTAACAGGAAACTGGGCCAAAAGCTAACACGCTATATAATAAGAATAAGAATGTCTCTGGAGGAGGAAGTGTGGTGGTGGCTTCATGATTCACTGTGTTTAAAGTTAAAAAGGATTTTCATGAAATCAAACACTCTTTTTTAAACAATGTTTTGTCGACATTTTTGAGTATTTTTATCACAGTAAATGAGCAAACGTTAACTCAGCTGTTTAGGTAAATACTGTGTACATTCCCAGAAAATACTGTAACCCTCTGTATGTTATGAATATCTCTGTAGCAATCAGGACTCTCAAAATGGATGGGAGATCAAATGTCTCCCCTGCAAAATATCCCTCCCTGGGCAATTGCTATCATCTTATGCTTGCTGATTGCTACCTTCACGGAGTGCACCAGTAATGTGGCCACTGCAACGCTCTTCCTACCTGTCTTAGCCTCAATGGTAAGTTCTCACAGAGAGAGAGAAATGTGTTGATCCAAAAAAACAAGCAGAAGCAGAGGCAGGATTTGAGACTGCAGGAGACAGACAATTATGTTTGGCAGCAGTGGTTCAGTAAGGTGAAGTGCTACATAGCGTAATTTCTTTTGAACTGATTTCCCCAATTGGAGTCCAGCATTGAAACTACTCCCAGTGGGAGCCGGCCTATTTTCCCTTGTTTGGTTACCCATCTAGTTGGTCATTCAGGCTGAATATGTTTGGTTCCCTTCCCCCAGCCCCTCCTTCCATTAATAACCTGCCAAACACACCAATTCAGCCCAGTGCCCTGTATTGCTGCCCACCCCGCTGCTGCTGAAGAATGGCATTAGTGTGCCCGCTAGAGCACTAGAGCACTAGCCAAAGCTGGGTTGTAAAAGACATTGCCAAGCAGGGGCAGTCAGATAGATATTTCTGGAGGGCGAAGCCAAGAGGGTGCACAAGGGTGTCCAACTCTCGTGTGAAAATAGACATAGAAAGAAAAGAACATCTGATCAGTTACATGCAGCTGGAAGTGGGGAGGTGACACTTTGTGGCAGTCATGGCTTGTGGTATGTCTCTTTATGTGTCATTCTGTCAAATTAATCTGAAGCATTTGATTTAAATAAAAAACATCAGACAAGGCAAAACACTGTCATCCCAGTGACCTGATATACAGCCTACAGTTTAAAGAAGACTAACTATAAACTTTAAGTCTTTTCACCCATTGTTTATTTTGAGAACCAGAAATTACTGTGCACTTGTAAGCTACTGTGCTGCAGGATATGTAATTCAGAAGCAAATTCCAGAGTAATGTATTCTGCATCTTAGTAGTCTGCCATTATAGCTACACATGTAGTGCTTTTCTATTTTAGATATCATGACTCAGCCCCAAGCTTGCAGGAATTACATCTTAATTACACCCACCAAATGAGACTTTTCACTCAGCACAGAATTGTACGCTTTTCACTCTGAGTTATGAGTCAGTGATTACGGCTGCAGAAAAATAGCCAGATGGAGGAGTGGAGGATTTTGTTATAAAGGCTATGTTCATCCATGTCTCACACCGTTGAAGCTTTCTATGTGATTATTGCAGTCTCAGTCCATTGGAATGAATCCACTGTACGTCATGGTGCCTTGTACTCTGAGTGCCTCTTTTGCCTTCATGCTGCCTGTTGCTACGCCTCCAAACGCTATAGTCTTTTCTTATGGGTACCTCAAGGTTTCTGACATGGTGAGTATGGCAATGGTTTGTTGAGTTTCTTCAGTAAATGACATGTTGAAGATGCAAAGTTGTCACCATAGTTGCCACTGAACTTATGCGTTCATAGTCACTTGCAGTTGTGACCTGAAACTGTTTTGTGTTGGAAGTTCTCAACATTTCAGGAAATTCGTTTATTCACTTTCTTGCAGAATCAAATGAAAATATTGATACCATTCTTTAGGTGTGTTTAAAAGGAAAGCAGTGCAAATATTTGTCTTTTGTCATTCGCCCAAATTTGACCACAGGGCCTTTTGTGCAGTCTTTGTCCAATGTACAGACTATCCTAAAATGTTAGCTGTAAGCTAGCGTAAAACCATGTATTCATGGGAGTGTGACTGTGTGTTTGTGTGGCAGCGAATGCTCTCACTGATCTCTGAACTTACCGTGGGACTCTTGTTCAGTCTGGACAAGAAAATGTTTGCTCAAGCTGAAACAATTTCAACTTGCGCATACACGTCTTCACGGCAGTTTATGATGTTGAATTTGTGTCTAACCTTGCCTTTGTAAGCAATCGCATTGTTTCTATATCTCACTTTGTTTTCTGTCTAAAGACACCATTATGTCTTTGGTAAATATAATGTTAATGCCAGCAGCCGGTTAGCTTCATTTTGTATGAAGACTGGAAACAAGAGAAATGGGTAGCCTGGCTCAGTCCAGAGGTGACAAAACTACTACCAGCACATCTAAACCTCACTAATCAACACGTTACATCTAGTTTGCTTAATATGTACAAAAAACAGTGTACAAGTATAAAAACAAGTAGTTGTGGCGGTTGTTTAACAGGGGTTTATATACTGGACTAAGTCTTGTTGTCACTGTGAGGTCGCAACGTTTCGTTTTTACACTTACTTTTTTGGTAGGCCTTTTGATGATTGGCGGGATATTGTGTTAAGTAGTGAACTTTAAAGGTGCTGACAGGTGGATTCTGTTACCGTTGGACAGAGCCAGGCTCATGTTTTCAGTCTTTATGCTAAGCTAAGCTAAATATTTAACAGATAGACACGTCTTCTCATCTAATTCTCAGCAAGAAAGCGAATAAGAGCATTTCCCAAAATGCCAAACCTTTGTTTTAATATCGCTACTTATTCTTCCTCTCCATCAGGCCAGGACAGGAATAGTCATGAACATCATTGGCATTCTTTGTATTACACTGGCCATCAACAGCTGGGGCAAGGCCATGTTTGACCTGGACTCTTTCCCCGTCTGGGCCAACTTCACCGGGGTGTGAGCCTGGCTCTGCCATAGGAGATGATCCACGCATACCCTGCCCTCCCTATCCACAGGTGCCAGACAAAGACCCCGGGTCAGAGCGAAAGCACAGGACCACACGGTGGACCGCTTGCATTGTTGCTAGAATACAAGCCCATCAAAGCCCGTCTTCATTGACACCTGAGTCTTGCTTGTGAAAGAAAGTAGTGATGAATATGATTGGGAATGGAAGAAGAATGGCTGAATATTTTTTTTATTTACATTGTATCATGTATGAAGTAACACTTGAAAGTGCAACATAAAAGTGAGACTTTATAATTCTCCTAAGCAGCCAATTCTAGAAACACGATTCATGTCAACCCTTTTTTATCAAAGGAAATAAAAGTAAGGGCTATTCATAAGGTCTAAACTATTAAAAATGTTTTATATAGTCACATGTAGCCACATCTTAATAGCAATAAGCCATACAGCGTAAAATAAGAACGTAACTTTGCAAGTACTCATTTACCAAGTCCTGAACTTAAGTGCAATTTTTAAGGTAGGCCTACTTAGAGATTTACATTTTATGCCGCTTCTGCTTTTATGTCACTACATTTCAGGGGCAAATATTGTCCTTTTTACTCTACTACATTACTGTATCTGATAGCCATAGTTACTGTTTACTTTTCATATTAAGATAGATGAAATCATTCAACTGCATATACATGAGCCCCATCTCAACCAGATACAACACTAAAGTTCTGTACATTTAGTAGTAATTATCCAATAACATTACATATAATATAACACTGACAAGAGCAATTCAGCTTCCTAATGAGTACTTTTACTATTGATACATTTTTGTGTCAAAATCTGTACTTTCAGTACATTTGGACTTTAAGTACAATATTGAATGCAAGAAGCAACACCACAGTGTAAACTTAGTTGATCACAAGGATCAACTAAGTTTACACTGTGGTGTTGCTTCTTTTACTTAAGTAAATAAAAAATGAAAGTACTTCTTTCACCACTGCTTTCAAGTACTGAATTTTCTCTCTGAATAAATTTATGGTAACAAAGGCTGTTGGTTATATTTGCCATTTCGTTATTTTTAGATAATGGGCCAATATGTACAGTGTAGCAGAGTTCACTTTTGCCTTCTTGCATTCCCTTTGACCCCTGCCTTAACCTATCAGGGTGTAGTTCCAGCATCAGTTGAACTTTGAAGTGCATCGTCACTACAAAGCAAGAAACCTATACGTGCCTTGTACAAACATACTGACTTAGTGTATTGAAAACACATTTTCATTATTTTGATCACTATTTAACTGAAATAATGAATTATGTCTGAATTGCAATAAAATGGTATTTAAGAACCAATGTATATATTTTTCTCTTAAATGTCCAGACTTTTGTACCTGAGAAATGATGAATAAAGTATTTTCTCTGCCTAAATTGCCAGTGAGCCCGACTAAAAATAAAAGGCATGAGTTTAAATATTGTGAGTTTTAATGTTTCTTGTTCCATTGCCTCTACATTGGCCCCTGGTCCAACCATATTCGAACCCTCCCTTTACAGCTCTACACCCTCTATTTTCTACTGTTTATTATTCTTTTTTCAATAACTTTATTGAGCATTGTAACTGTATCAAAAAGCAATTTCCCTTCTGGGATTAATAAAGTATTTCTGATTCTGATGAGAGACATGAGACATGATTCTAATGGGGTTTGACTGTCAGAGACGCAGCTGACGGTCCCGCCTCTTGTTTAGCTGATGCAGATGAGGACTTGACCTCCCCGGAGCGCTGCCTGGCCGACCCGCTTGTTCTTCTGGCTGAGCAGCAGGTCGGTGGTAAGAAGCTGTGGCTGCTGCCTCAGACCCGGTGGCAGGAAGGAGAAACGCTGCGGCAGACGGCCGAGAGGGCCCTCGCTACCCTGCCAGGTAACACGAATGTGGAGTTTTTAAAGGCTGATGCAAGTAGTGTTCACACGCAGCTGCTGATGTTCAGTCTTGAAAGTGCACTGCGTTGTGTTTTCCCTTGAAATCTGTCGAATCACGGGGCACTGAAACTAGACTGAAACCATTTAAACTTTCGTTCAGTGTTTAATACCGCACTTAACTTAACTACCATTAACTAACTATCAAGTATATTAAAGTCATCATGACACTACTATGTGAAATGTTACACTGGCTGAATTTAAAGCGTGTTGAGTTTTCATGTGATCATCTTGTTCTGATGCTTTCTGTGACAGTGTTATTTTTAATGCTACCACTAGGTGTCACCAAAGTAGAGGTTTCCAAACCCCCCACACGGGGGCTTTAATTAAAGCTCAGTTTTGCATGAATACATCAGCAAACTGATCTACCTTCCTAAGCACAGTTTCCAGAAACATTATACAATATATTGCAATATATTAGCAAACGTATTCCCTAATATAAAGCACATTATTTCATCAATCATGGACGTCTGTGTGATACTGTAGTGGCCAACATTATCCCTATAAAGCACAGTAAGCAGTAATCCATGCTGTATTATATCCTCAGCAGGAGTCTCTATCTGTTCCCCCTAAATTAACTTTTTTTATTTTTTAATATTGCCTCTTTGCTACTCAAAGTCTTAAAAACGTGCTGCAAACATCAATCATGTTATCCTTAAAACAAGCTACTCCAAAGGCCATGTTTCATGTCAACTGTCAAAATATAGCAAAACGTGACAGGAGGATTACATTGGTTATTGTGGTTATTGGTTATCACATTCACATATCACTTGCACTGATAGAGACCTGATACTTTTTTATTTTGCGGCACGATAACCAATTTATTCGTAATCAGGAGTTGTAAATAAATTATAAGGAAAAAAATGTTGAAGAGTGACAAGTGCTTGTGGAAATTGGGTTAAATGTATTTCAATTAACCCCGAAACTACAGCTTACGGCCGGACGTAAGGTAGTGTAACATGCAGTGTTATTGTCAACACGCTCCATTTGCTGCATTATTGCTGTATCTACATTCTAATCTCGTTTGCTGTGATGACCCAGTTTTATCTGAGGATCATTAAAGTTTAATGTCATCTTATCTAAAATAGCTGTGTGTGTGTGTGTGTGTTTGTGTGTGTTTGAGTATGGTGCAGTACAATCATCCATAATAACCACAACAAGAGGGTCAAACCATCCTCAAAGCTCCACACAACGATCCATTTCTACGCGCTACGTTTAACCAGTCACATTGCAGTAGTTGGTTCCACGTTGTCGTATCCACTCAGACCTGCGCTCGTCTCAGGTCGGGTCAGTTTAGGGTTCAGTTCATGGATCAGCGGCAGTGAGCAAGTGACAGGACATTTGACAGCTGGCAAAATATGGAACAAATGTTCCGGTGACCCTGTGATGATCCCTCACATGAAATATTTAAAGATGTGAAAACTTTTTCCTTCCCCCCCCCCCTCTCTCTCTGCATCCGACAGAAATCAAGCCTTTAAGCTCTTAAGCATTTAAATAAAACGCCAGTGACTGAGTATGTTAAACTGTTTCACAATATTACTCATGAACTATTAATGTGCCAACTCCATCAATCGCTCCCCATTAAGACTTTCCACTTGACATTAACGCGTGCCATTTGGTGGTGGTGGGGGGGTTCATTTAGAGTGCCTTACAGTAGCCAATGCATTTTTAATACAGCTGGGCTCGAATCACTAACGTGTCCGTGCTGATGGTGCCTCACGCTGCACGTTGAGCCAAAACGTAGCATCCTGGTAACCCAACACTTAATTATATGATGCTTGCACTTTAGCTCCCCTTTTTGTCTCCAGCTGAATAAACTCACAACCTGTTCTCTCCCGTCAGAAGCTGGCTTCAAGGCGACTTTCCTCGGCAACGCCCCCTGCGGGGTGTACAAGTACAAGCTGCCCAAAGCTGAGCGGACGGAGAGCTCCATCGGAACAAAGGTGTTCTTTTTCAAAGCCATTCTGTCAGACAGCGGCCCCCCCGCAGCCCCAAATGCTCCCTTTCTGTGGTTGAAGAAAAGCGAAATGCAGCGCTACCTGAAGCCAGCGTACATGATGAAGGTCGAGCGCTTCCTCGTCGGCCCGTGACGCCCGAACACAGAACAGAGACACTGACTTACAGAACAATATTTATGAGGCCCAGAAAGTTAGCCGTGTTGCTGATCTGTCGTCTTGTATCATAAAATGTTTCTTTCGTTCAACATGTGTTACATTGTTTAAATAAATAGTTTTTCCACACAAATTATGGGCATCATGGGTTTTACGTTGTCCAACCCCTCAGATCCCACCTGCACTTTACTTGACCGAGTAATATCTGCGCTGATATGTGTAAAACTTTGATGAAATCATCTTAAAATTTGTCCAAAACTTTGACTGAGTCAAATATTTTGCAGTAAAAAAAACCCCAAAACAAACAAAAAGCTATAGCAAAGTCTAAATGTGATTCTGAAGTAGACTACAATTATGTCTACCCACAATGCCCTACCTCAAGCACTAAATCACCCAATAGCAAGCAAGTATGCAGTGACGAGCTACATACTATTTAGTATGCCAGAAAAAGATTTACTATGCCCCAATACATAGTATATCACATGCAGGATGCCAGAACTACTAGGATGTCCTGCTGCGTCCGGTCGCAGTTTGCAAGACAGCATGCTTTGTGGCTGTTGTGACCCACAATCCTCTTCGCGGCGGAAGATACATCACACAAAGTGACCCGCCGGGAGAGCACAGACAGATGATAGAAGCCGCAACAGACTGCGACGGATGTATTTGCAAGAGGGTCAAAGCTATGACAAAGTAGCACGTCCCAGTTGTATGCGTACCGCTCGAGACAGTATGCACAGGACGTCCTAAAGGTTTTTAGTTTTTTTTAAGTATGCCATTTGGAACGCAGCACGTGTTCTGATTAAGTTACCTATTTAGTATTTATTAAAACATGCAAGAGGAAAACTTACATAAGATATTTCCCCTACAGCTGTGTTGACACTAACTATTTGCTATTTTGAATATAACATTAATTATTATTAGTAGTAAAAACTGGACTGAGAACCATGTGTGGCGGTCCTATAAACACTTTGTATGTTAATCAAATTCACGTTTAATTGGTTCTGGTTGACTTCAAAATGACACATTGCAATAAAAGGTTTATATATTTAGAATTATTTGATTAATTTCCAGCTTTTGCTAAACTCACCACAATTCTTTCATTTCACACTTTAGTTCAAATAATTATTAATACATGTTATTTGTACAGGTGTTACAGTAGGATATAGAAAATAGTTGATATATCCTGTCCTAGCTTCTTTTAGGTTTTTATGAATGAGTTCACCTCAATATATTGAAGCGTATATAATGTGGGATACAATGCATGATGGGCAGCTCTAGTCATGACAAGGCGTGTGTGAAGCTGTGATTACTGATGTGATGCAGCCATGACGTGACACTTTAAGGGCTGCTATTGGCTGATTTGGAGCGAGGGCATTTTGGGTAGACATGTTTGTAGTCGGAGCTGCAGTCAGCACTGAAGAATCACACTTGCACTCAATTTCAGTAAGCAGTAAAAAACATCCTACTTAGATTTTCTTGACTCATAAGACAACGTTTAGGACCATTTAAGACCATTTCTTTAAAGTTCTGTACCTACTGGCCCACTTCTGTTCAGCCATCAGCCAGAAACTCAGTGCATGTTAGGACATTTTGTAATTGAATGATTATTAGCTTACACAACTCTCATATTAACTTAGAGTAGCAGATGTTTAGCTGTAAGTGTTTTGCAGCATCCAAACCACAGCAGCACAACCAAATGTTGTTGCTCCCGTTTGGAGTGAGCACTTGATGCTGAACCGTGTGGGCCTGGCGGTCCTGCCAGAGGTGATGTGTTGATCTGCAGCAGCAGGCTGATTCTCACCGTCCAACAATAGATGGCAGTATTTGCACACCAGCCGCAGAGGAGCTGTGTGATTACGCCTGTGCAGCGACCTCAGAGGGGAACTGTGGAGAGAGCCTTTCTGATCAACTTGGCTTCATCTCACTCATTCTGAAAATATCCATCATCTCACGCTGATGTTGCTTTGGATTAGCTACAATAATTCGTCTTAGGTAAGAGCATTCTGATGTTCCCGACCCATTCTCTGCAGTCAGCCTGTTCTTTCTATTTATGTCTGCTGGGACACGGAGTTTTTCGTGTTGTAGACATTGGCATTACATTTTTCCATCATTATTTTCAGGGTTTTATTTTCAGCCTCAAACTGTCAGCTGGGATGTGAGCTGCGAAGGTCAGGGCGAGCTAATAAAGGCCATTTCTAACTGTTAGACAAGTTGGTTTACACACAGATGCACTTACCGCTCGGCCGGCTGACAATGGCCTCCTGCTGCCCTCTTGCTTTCCTTTAGTCCAGTTCTGGTACCTGATGTCAAATCAAGTTGTAATCACAGGTACAAAAAGAGCAGCAGTCGCTGCTTTCATCTCCAAGGGGGGTCTGATCAAAGCGTCCTCAGCCAGTTTGTGGTGAAAGGGCCTTAGAGGTTAGAAGAATTGGCATGGGGTTAGAAGCTTGCTTGTCTGAATCCTGAACACACCAGGGAACTGTTAAATGACCAAATGTCTCTCTGCCCTCGTTGGAAAACCAGTGTCAGGGTGCCCTTGAGTAAGGCGCTTCTCCAGCACTTCCTCACGTTTAACTGCTGTGTGGAAAATGAGAGAAGCATTGTCAAGTATCAGAAAATGACCTGAGGCATCAGGAAAGGTCAAACTAAAACATGCCATCAGGTTGCATTATGGGAAGTGTAGGACAAAAATTTTGAAGATAAAAAAAAACAAATCTATCTCTTGTGAGTCCCGCCAACTTTGTGGAAGTGCAAGACTAAACCTGTTGAGTACTTTTAAAAAGGAAACAAGTTTTGTCTGAACCCTTTTAATATGATCTGTCACTAGTAGTTAAAGGCATAGTCAAGCAATATAATATTGCATATTCGGGGGACTTGCGAGTGACACATTAAAAAAAGAATGGTCGACAACGACGCCCCCTCTGGAGCCACACAAGACATTATGTAACGGTTTTGACAGGCTCATTAGTATACACCATGATGAGAAAATTGGAGAAATAAAGTCAAATGTTTTTCTCATTTTCTTGAACCATTGATTCATTTTCAGCTGTCTTCAAGCAGAAATTACAGAGACACATTTGTACATGTGTACAGTCAGTTTTATGGGTTTGTCTTATGTTTGTTTCTTCCTTTTTAAGATTAACGGATATTGATCTGTATAATACAAAGGTACAGACCGACCAAATCCAAAACACTTGCACAGGTAGAGACAAGCAGAGGTAGTAGATCACGGCTTCACTTCAGTAAAGTATCTGACCTCCTCTTCCTGCCAGAGACTGGCCCACTGTCTACCTCTTCATCCAATTAGATGGCACATGATAGCACCAGGATAGAAAATGTCAACAGAAAGGTCTTGCAGTTTTTTCGTTAAAAGAGAAGCGGTAAATGCCGAGGATGAGGCGGCTCGGAGGTGGCTGATGGCCACTTTTCGAGCCCTGTTGCAGGTTCCGAAACAGTTGCAGGTAGAGCAGAGGATGTTACCACTCCGTCACACTGTCGCAGTCACACTGGCCTCATTCTCAGTGGGGATTTCAAACTGATTTTAAAGGAGCTACTGAATTTTTTAACCTTATTCTTCTTATGATCCTTTGAAGTGCAATGCACAGAGCGAGGCACTGCAAGGCTGAGGGGCTCAGCTCCATTAGGGTGACCTGTGCTAATAATAGTACACTCACTTATGGCACTGTCGGGCACTATCAGGGGTAAAAGCCTCCACCGAATGGTACCAAACTGCATCTCCTCTTCAGTGACGCTGATGGCCGATGCAACATTATGTTCACATATTGCATAACAATTCTGTTCTATGAAAATGTCCTAATTCACTGTAAAATCCACAGACTTCGGTGGCAGTTTGGCAGAGCAGTGAAAATGGGCTCCGAGCAACAGAGCACACGGTCAAACTTCACCACTCTGACCCATCAGTGTCATCTGTAGTTATAAACAAAGCCTGGCTTCAGAAGACAGCAACCATCTGTAGAAAACAGGGCCGCTCTGTTTGGAGTCAACCTGACTCAGTGGAAATAAAAGACAGCGCCACATCTCTGCTCACATTTAAAAAAAAAAACACAGCCCCCCTCCTCACCCCCACCTTCCCTCAACTGTGTTTACGCTCTGCTTTTTTTATTTTATGCAAATCTCTTATGACTGAGAGGGATGTAAGCGGGCCAGTCGTTCATAGCAGCTTACCAAGACGCTTGATAAAGAAGCTTATTAAGACTCTTTATGTAACACACAATAAGGCACAGGAACACGCAGGTAAAGGAGCGCGGCTCAGAGCAAGGCTTCTGGATCCCAATCGAGCCGGACCACCTTAAGCGCCTTAACCACCAGCCTCCTTAGTTCCACTCTCCCGCCGCGTGATGCTACCAGCTCTGCACTATATCTCTCAACCTTAATCATTCACTTACAGCTAAGTCAGCTAAGCACGCACACTTTCAGCCCCATCCTGCTTGGCCTTTATACAGCTGCACACACAGGAACAGACGTCTGCCAAGGAAGTTTTGCCTTTTTCAACAACATTCAAGTGCATTCACTCGCAAGTGTTCTTACTAGCTAAGCACCTAGCAATAGATCCGATTCGATTTAATACTGAGGCTTTGTTCGGACTGCAGGCAAATCAGATTTGTTTCTCAAATCAGATCTTTAAACCAGACTGTCCGTTTCTCACCAGATTTGATTGAAAGTGGCCTGGCAAAAAAAGCAGATAACCCCTCAACTCTCATTACATTTTGAGTCAAATGTTGCTAAATCCTGATTGTTCCGCAGAAGCATGAGATATCATTTTTTCCATCCGAGCTCCACCCACTTCAAACCAGTGAGAAACAGACAAAAACACAAACACTTTTCTCATGGGAAATAACCAAAACCATTGTAATTTGGGCTGTGGTCAGTGCTGTGGTCATGCAGGATCCTACTGCTCATACTAAGAAGCTGATTGAGAAAATGGGTTTTGGGGCCTTTGATATTTTAAACCAGGACTGAAGATAAGGCTCTGAAAACTGTCAAACATAGACATGCTGTTTTTTCAGTGCAGTACTACCCCAGCACACATACACG
>JAVQJD010068092.1:0-14226 GCA_036023655.1 Nannoperca australis
GTAACTTATTACATTTGATTACTTTTTGATTACTTTACTTTAACAAATGTTTTAAATTGGGCAATAAAGCTGAAAAGTCCTAAAATATACATTTAAACCAGGCAGTGTAAACCTCCCAACAGTTCTCATCACAGATTACTGTCTACCCCAGTGTAGCCTGACATATTCATGTTGTTATTATTATAAAATATTTCTCAATATAAATAAAGTATGAGTAAAATAAGTAAAAATATAAAATAAAGTGATATTCTATATAGAATACGGTTTACACCCAATGATCAACCATGTAAATGTATGTTTTATATTAAATATATGAGAAGCCAAATCACATCCAGGCCAAACCACTAGTAATATACTCAGATGTGTGTTCATTTTGATTTAGTGGAGAAGAAAACGACACGATAGGTTTCAGGGAGAATCTGCCTCGTCTTTCACTAACAGACCAAACAGGCAACGAGTGTCGTTGTGTGCCCAGCAAAAAGCACAGTATGTAGCATTGTTAGCATCAAATAATTTAGGCTGTTGGTGGCCTGTAGAAATGTCACAACCTAATGACCTCTCTGAGTCAATATTTAATAAAAACAGTACGTTAATGTTCATGGGCGAGCAATCACTATTCAAGGAGGACTACTGTTAGCTAAGAGTTTCTATCCAGGCGTTTATAAATGGAGGTGCGGCTCTGCTAAAGGCGTCTGTTAGCTAGCTACTAGCATTAATA
The DNA here is from genome assembly GCA_036023655.1 of Nannoperca australis. Taxonomy (NCBI): domain Eukaryota; kingdom Metazoa; phylum Chordata; class Actinopteri; order Centrarchiformes; family Percichthyidae; genus Nannoperca; species Nannoperca australis. The sequence continues at coordinate 719 of JAVQJD010068092.1, forward strand.
ACTAGCTAACTAGTCATTAATGGAGATTAAACCTAAATCTACAGCCTACTAGACGGACAGCGTGCTTAATATAGAGCTACATTACGTGGTGAGACGAGAGGTCGGCCTAGTATACTTTATTTTAAATATATGAGCTACATTACACTGTGAGACGAGAGGTCGGCTTAGGATACTTTATTTTAAATATATGAGCTACATTACGCTGTGAGACGAGAGGTCGGCCTAGGATACTTTATTTTAAATATAGAGCTACATTACGCGGTGAGACGAGAGGTGGGCCTAGGATACTTTATTTTAAATATAGAGCTACATTACGCGGTGAGACAAGAGGCGGGCCAGGGATACTTTATTTTGTGACTGACTGCGGTTACAGGAACTGACCTGTAGATGTTTCCTCAGGTTTGACATCGAGCATTTTGATGTTGACAGCATTTTCACTGCTGGTAAACAAACTTTACACTGTACAGTAATGTTAGAGCCTGATTCTGTTTTCATGAGGAAAGTATTTTTGAATCTCCAGCACTGAAAGGCGCTGCTGTCGGGACAAATGAATACAATGAATAATCCTTTTACCGAAAGAATATATTTGGATGTAACGTCTTTGTAATCACCAACATTTTGATTAGTAACTGTAATTTAATTACATATTTTTCGTAGGAACTGTAACAGATTACAATTACATTTGTTTTGTACTTTCATTATGTAACGCTGTTACATGTAACTAGTTACTCCCCAACACTGGCTACTGGTCATACCAGACCAAGTCAGGCTGCAGCAGCAAAACTACAAACAAGAATGCTTTTTTTTATTGCTTAGGAATTGACTTTTCATTCGTGAGAGGAACAACGTGTTATTATTTCAAAAGTTCCGTAGTCTCACTTTAATCCAGGACCTGTACCTGGTTGTAATTTTCCTAACATAGTCACACAATATGGGATGAGGGCAGAATGTGGTGAATTTATGTCTTACAAAGAGTCCAAACATGAAACACCTGAAACTGAATTGTAACTTTACTTTCAACTATACAGATTTAGAATATTAACCAGAAAAGAGAACATGCTCTTGTGGTTCAGCAGTGGTTGAAGACTGATCACCCACAATGAGATATGTTATGGAGCGATGCATGCTAGAGAGTAAAAGTAAACCACTGACACAGAAAGTGCAGGGCTGTATAGTTGAATTCACTGAAATCAATACATTGTGCATGTTTTTTGCAGCTATGAGGTTGTTAGCTCCAGGCTCTGAAGCTGAAACATTAAACAGCAAGACGATGAAGACAGTGCAGACAGACATTTAAACTGAGCGTGGCAGCAAGTCAGACATGTCTCCATCCGCAGACTCCCACAGCTCCCTTTGCTATCTATTATGTAACACTGATGTTTATAGAGTGAAACAAGGTAATTGTTTAAATCAAAGTACATCAGCCTGCTTGTATTCTCTCTGGACTTGTGGTTTCTCTCTTCATCTCTCCACTTCTGTTCAGCCCTTTATCTTTCTTTCTTCATTTTTTTTTGTTGCTCATTCTGCCTCAAGTCTTTATTCATCCGGTCTGCTGCTGCCTCTCTATCTCTATCTACAGCATGTGATGAGAGTGCGGCCCGGAACAAGAGAAGGAGGAAATTAGTTCTGTAGTGAGGGCCTTTGCCTACATGGTCCACTTCCTCTCTCCTTCTCCATCCTCTACTTGTTTCATGTCCCCTGTACCCATTTATCCTGGCCTTGCCAAAACACTCAGGTGACACAGAGATGAACAATAGCGTGACTGCTAGAACATACAGAATGAAAGGAAGGCAAGGCTAAGGAAGTTCAAGATCAGGCTCAGCCACCACAACTCTTCCTTAAACAGATGTCTTCATGTTTAATGCAAGATTGCTTTCAATAAAGTAAGACATCAGTGGCTGAATGAAGTAATTGAATATCCAATTTAGCTGGAAGAAACATATGAATGTATCTGCATGTTTTTAGACACTTAATCATTATGTCTACTAAATAATTGAGCGTTTACTAAAACCCTGGCCCAAACAGCGATTGTCCAATAATAGCTTATCAATCGTAACTAGGCAAGACAGCTATGTTGTGTTTTGGATATCTCCACATAGCGAGGTGGTGTGCAAACACAAGCATCTAACTAGCTTACCGTCTACAATAGTATCTTAGTGTTACTTCCAAAGACAAGATTTAGTATATCATTTACTAAGTCATAGCTACCACTACTTTACCACTAGCATGTCAACTGTGTAGCATTTCTCCACAACAATTCCAGTATCGGGAAGTGTTAGCAGTTTTGTCCTGCTGCTTATTGGATTCCAGGAGGTTTTCATTCTATCAGCTCCAGCCAACATTAGTAATTTTGATAGATTTATATCTTTGGTGGGAACCAATGAGTTGGAAGTGAGGGCCAAAGACAGAGTAGCAAAGGCTGAAAGAGACTAACACATTGTTGTTTTTGGTCTTTTAATGGGATTTTAATTTGGCTCTGGACTCAGAGAGAAGACTGTGTGGAGGTAAAGTGTTCCCAGAGAAGACTGAGCTTACATTCAGACGCTGCTTGGATCTGGACTTGGCTGTCTTTATAGGTTCTAATTACATAGAACGTATATATATTTTGAAACTGAAGTTTGTTTACATAGCACATTGGGGCCTTTGTTAATGGCCATAAATACAGTCCCACTTCTCACCTCAAGTATGTCGATAAGGACATTCTCCTCTGGCTGCTTGGTGCTGCGAACATTTTCCAGGACTATGGAGTAGTAGACACCCTGGAGGTCTGACTGGTACAGGTTATATGTGTCTGACTGGTACCACTCCTGGAGGGCAAGGAAGACCTGGTTCTCGTCCGTACTCACTATCTGAACATCCTGGGGGCAGAGATGGAGGGAGGAGAGAGAAGGAGAGGTGGAGGTCAAAAAGGGCCAGTGTTTTCTGAATCAGCAGTGTTGGGAATGATACACAGAGGCAAGAGAAGAGAAACCTAATGAATTAGAAAAAACAGAACATTACTTATAACAAACAATAGAGAAAGTCCACAGAGTTCAGTACGATGGCAAACACAGGAAAAAGAGATTAGACACTGGAAGTGGAAAACAACGAAACAAGTGAAGGTTAAAGCAGGTGGGGAGAAGAAACAGAAGAAAATGAAAGGGGAAGGGGAGAGGATAAAGCGGCATAGCTTGATTCAAAGAAAAGTTTGACAGTAACTCACTGTGAGCCAGAGAATATAATCCGATAAAGACAGAAGTACAGAGTCACAGAAACAAACTGGGGAGATAAGAGAACGTTTACCCATCGCAAAACTGTTTTGGCAGCTTAGAAAACTTGTTAGGTGTTCTTGTCAAAGCTCGTGAGCCTTCGATGTAAATGGCTTCATCACTCATGAAGGACTGTAACGACGGAGCAAAGAGCGACTCAGCACTTTCTCTGTGTTAGTGATTACATTAACATAACATTTGAACATAAAGTCATCAGAGTGCGGGGTAGAGTGCCCAAGAAGGTGTGTCTCTATTCATTGACACACTGCCATCTTGTTCAGAAAAAACACTACAGCTCAATTACCCTTGGATTTATGGTTGTGGCTCAGAGTAATAACAATATTGAAAGCTTTGCACTGATCTTCGTTTTCATAAATGTACTGTATCTGAGTCACCCAGCAAGCTGTGCACATATTGCCAGGAATACAATTCTGCTACAAGTAAAAATACAAAACAGAACAAAGTTGTACCCATGGGTGTTCAGTTCACTTTGATACAACTGGGACATGAACTGGAGTAACTGGTTGATTTCTTAGCCCCAAAAACCCATGAAGGGATGGTGGATGTACCATACTGTCATTGTCATGTGCAGATAATGTAAAAAGACAGACTTTTAAAAATGTTCTGATAGTAATTTGGGGTTTTGTAGAATCATCCAATATCAACGTTCTTGTCTGGTGACAGAGTTGCAATTTCCATGAATGACTAATGACACTTAAAGCGGTCAAGCAATCAGTAACTGACACTGACACTAACCAACTAAACTACTAAAAAAACAACCTACAGTATCTGCCAACGCAACAATCTTTAGGGGGTGTCTTAGTTCCCCTTTGGTCAACTTTGACCATGTGAATCAGCAACCATACATTATTTATTAGAACCTCTATTCATAACAAAAACTAACAGTAGAAAATGTTCATACCTCAATGTATCCATTCACGAACAACTACAAAATGTGGTTCCCTGTTTTTTCCTGAGGACGCTTTTATCCAAAGTGACTTCCAAATAAGAGCTTTACATCAAGTGCATAGAACCATGATGGAAAACAACAAGATGTCTCATCAAACTTGTAAGGGCTGGTGATGAATCACAAGTGATATAAGTAAGTACATCGCTGCCAATGGCAGAATCCAAAAGAGCAACCAGATTTTCTCTGTACATTCTCAAATACAATTCCACTATAATAATGTACAATATGTTATACTTTGTGGAAAGTAACATCTTTTAAGTGCTGTTGTATTCCCGGAAGAAATGAGTATTGATTAACAATACTTGTGATTAATCTTTTCATTCTTTCTTCTCTGATTTTTAAATTCACAAATATAGTTTCTCCATCACTTTGAAAGCTTTATGCAAATGACCAAGGCAGCTGTTACACAGAAGAACCACTCTTATCACTTAGGGAGGTAAAGTGTGTAACTACACTCAAGTGACAACCAGTAAGTGAGTCAAACCTGCCAGTCAACCAATACATAAATCAACCAAACTGCCAAAAGCCAACCAATCACTCTATAACACCAAGTATAATATCACAAAATTGAGTCATAGGTTATTCGGTCACAGGCAGAATAATTACTTATGTACAGCATGCAATACTGACTGTGAATGAGGAAATAAATGTGCAGTTGCCATAATGACAGCATCTTGTTTGAGTTGAAACAAGGATATTCCACCTCATATCCTTTTCCTTGCACCTCCCCCTTTATCTACCTTTCCTTCCTTCCTTTTTCTATCCGTCTCTTCCGTTAAGCCATGTGATATAGCCTGAGTACATGGATGACAGCTCAGCTCAGGCAACAGTTTGGAGCTTGAGGAGGAGTTGGCACTGGGAAGTGTGCAAACTTCAACTTCTGCTGCCTTTTAACATTCAGAGTCAGCCCTCCACCCACCAGAGGAGCTAAAAAGTAATCCAATGCTACAGAAGATGTGTCGAGGCGAGGCCATAAATAAATGCAGACAACACTGACTGAACACATGTAAACCCAGCACATTTTAATATATGTGCTGTATTTTCGGTTATACTATTTGATCAGGTTTTCACAAGTCAAGAGCAGGGCTTAGATCAGAGTCCTTGGTTGGAACATCCACAGTAAGTAGTTAAGCCGAGAGGTAACCAAGCCAATAAATTCCTTTTCGTAGCACGGGTGAAAAACTTGTACTGCCCTAGTCTTAATTCAATTTTGCATGTAACAAGAACCCAAGAAGGCCAAATTAGGAGTTGACCATTCATTTTTGAACACAGTAAGGGCATAATATAATATAATATAAAGGCTTAATATTTAGTTCAGCCGGCCAATGAGTCCAAAATCTAGGTCTGAAACTACAACTTCCATTGTTCCCATGATGATTTTACATACTGTGGCCTATGACCTACCAGTTGCTCACCAGTGATCATTCACTATTAAATGCACTCACTGACTAACCTGTCACTCACTCCCATTCATTGGCTACCCTTTGGATACGTACAGCAGCCTCAGTTCTGTCTGTCTTCAGCAGAAAAAGTACAGCATTTGTTGTTTATGTCGTTGTTTGTCAAATGCCAACCCTATGACTGTTGTCTGTTAGGGACATAGGCAAAAATAGCACAGCATTGTTATGTAGTGTCACAAAATCTTTGAGGGAGGTTGGCTGAACGGATGAGCAAATAATTGTATGATTTCAGATTGCTATTTATTTCTTGTTTCTTACCATGGCCACAATCTCTTCTTTACCAAGACATTTTTGCACCTAACCCGTAAAATTATAATCCTTTTCAGGAAACCAAACCCCATTTCTGTTACTATTTGTGGCTACATCCAGTAATAGTAACATCCATATAGTAGTTTTCATTGCTAGTGGCAGAGTGTGCTGGACGCCTGTGCTAGATTCACATTGCGTACCTGAATAAAAGGGATTCACAGGAAAACGATGCAGCATGTAACCCAGTGCTGTTTCACCTCATTGTTTACAGTTTACTCTCATCAAAGCTGTATTAATTTACTGCTAATGCTTCACCTTTTAAAAGCATTCAAATTCAAAGAAACACAGGTTGTTTTTTTGTTGTTAAGAAGCACACAGCACTTACTCATTTGTGACTGTTTTAGATAACTTTGACAAACAATGTCATGCTGTCAATAGGGGCTTCATATGTACGGGCTCAGTTGTTGTTTAGTTTAATGGAGGACTTTATACTATGCTGACGATGAACGAGCTGAACAAAGAATTACAGAAGCTGATAGGCTACATATGTTCTGTGGATATGGCTTTTGAATATGTGATGTTGCAGGTAAGACCAAATTGTTAAAAAAAGCAAAACCCGGCACATAACATGGATTAGATGTCTAACTTTCTATTAAGCTAAAGTTCCACTTGACAGTTGTTTTAATATTTGCCTACTTCCAGTACCTATTACCTTAAAGATCTTTTTGGATTTTGGAAGTTTTGTCCATGAAGGTTTCATGTGCAAATACACCCAAAAGCACAGACCAGATGGTAATTCTGCAACTACATGAACCCCCAAAAAATTTACTGTAAATCCCATCTCTCGTCTTTACCTGTGACGTGCTTGCTCCTAAGCCTTCAGTTTGTACCTTAAATTTGCAGATCAAACACAGCAGACAAGCAACATGTTTGAACATTCTTCTATTCTGTTTGAAATGTATGAATCCAATACGGAACAGGATTATGATGAACGGCAGCTGAAAGAAGCTTTTCTACACACTCAGTGAGCCGACGTATGAAAACACGAACTTAACTGGGTGGATTTGGTTGAGATGAAAAAAGACAGAGATGATTCAAAGAGGTTGCTATTGTAAGCTACAGCGTGTGCAATAGTAATGCAACTCTGTTTGAGCGTGTGAATACAACTAAGGCAGTTTGTCCAACTAGTGCTCTAAAGAAACTTCAAAAGGAGCATTTGTTTTCTTACAGTAACCCAAATCTGGAAACTCCTGAAATGTTCTGAAGGACTGAAATCAATATTACATTTTGAAAACCTCTTGATACTTTTAACAAATGTGTTCTACAAGCAGAAACTCAATTTCACTACCACTTGTAAAGGGTATAAGTGTAGAGCTGGTGTGATGGTAGTTGATGGTAGTGAAATAGTTAAAAAAGGAAAAGGTACAATGATTGGAACTGTCTGCAGTCCAATAGCTGAAAATGTGGCGTCATCATCAAACAGTCCACTTTGTCTTGAAATGGATCCCAGTCCCACAGGAGGCAAAAATACAGAACCAAAATGCAGAAGGATGCTGCCTGGCAAAAAAGAAAGTCTGAAGTGCAAAACCTGCTGCAAAATGTATTGTAAACTCCAGGATACCTGTATTCTCTGGTACATTACTGAAGTCAGTAGCATTGGAGCTGGGCTCTTACATTTCACTATTAGCTAAAGGAGCTAAATGTAGCATGGTAAGGGCAAGGGAAAGACAAATGGACATCTCTCCACAATCTTCACATCTGGCATGCCAAGTTGTGTGTTTTGAAAATGCCACCTGTTTGGCTCTGAGGGCGTTGTCCTTTTCCCTCCGGCTGAAATCCTGACTTGAAATTGCAGGATACCTCTACCAGCATCTCTTTCATTGCACTGCATCACTGCGTACCCTCTGAAACAAATACCTGCCATCCATCTCTGTCAGGGCCAGCAGGGTCGCAGTCACCCCAAAGACAAGGGCCAAACTCAGCATGGTGTTAATAACAGCAGAAATGCAAAGACAGAAAGAAATAATGAGATGGTAAAGGCTCACTTTACACTTGAATGGAAACTGTCTGGGTGCAGAGACACTCCATGCACATCCTCAAAAATCTAAGCACCTTATGTAGGGCAAAAACAAACTGCAAGAATGGGTGAAAATAAGCAGTGTGATTAGTGAGCTGTAAAGTATACACAGTAGCAAAAACCACCATGTGTTATGAAAGTCAGAGAGAATGAAACAAGACACAGGAGCTGCTACAGCAGAGCAGAGGGTGAGTCAAAGGAAGCGTGAAGTGAAAAGGTGAAAAAGATGTTGCAGCACTCTATGCAGCACACTATGCTTTCATTCATCTTGTGTTACTTTTTCATATATTTTGTTTTATTGATGACATTTTCAAATGTGCTAAAGGCACATATGTATATGTATATGTATACATATGTATAGGTTTTTGTTTATCCAGTATATCATCCGTCTTTGATCATTGTGGTATCTTTTGTGTTCTTTTGCTACTGTAAGTAAGGTGGCTATTATACTAGTAACCATAACAGGAAATGTAATCACTTAGAATGCATTTGTATAGCACTTTTATCCAAAGAACTTCAAATAGTTCATTCAACCAATCACACACAGACACACACACACACTGTCACCTTAGCCAACCAAGTATCTTTGGGCAAGACAAGGATTGAACTGCTAACCATGGTTAATAGGCGACAAGCGCTACCTTCTAAGTCTAGTCTAGTCCAAATTGAGTACTTTTACTTTCCTCTATAGTAACACATTATATCATGATCTGCCCTGTAACAAGCCATGCTTTTAAGTGTGATCACCAGGGAGTTACTGTTATCACAATTACGGAAGTTTGATTGAGTTAGCTTGGTATGAGATATAGTGGGCTGGGGAAAATAATACCCATAGAAAAGTTTTCACTGAATATAATCTGAGGTTTTGCTAAATCCTCCAATAAAAAGGTTTTCTCTAAGGATGGGGCTGTTGTTTGCACCTCAACTTATACTCAGCTGCCAGTTTATAGTCAAGCTAGCAGCATGGCTTTAGGGATGGTAATGTCAGTCTTTCAGTCTGTTGGTCCACCACTTTGGTCCTGGCTGAAATATCTAATATACTATATCTACTACATCTATATCCAACAACTATTGGACAGAATGTCATGCCATTTCTGACAGGTGTTCATGTTTCCCACAGGATGAACTGTAATAACATTGGTGAAACCTTAACGTTTATCTAGTGACAATCATCAGGTCAAAAGTTACATTTGTCCAATAATGTCCAATCCAACAATTTCTGACGAAATTTATGCAAAACTTCAACTACATCATCATCAGTTGAACTTTGTGTTTAGTGCTAATTAGAAAATGTTCACACGCTAATATGTTAAAATGAGAAAACATACTACCTGTTTAACATCAGTATGTTATTGTCATTGTATGCATGTTATGTTACCCAAGTATAGCACCTGATCACCCCTCCAGTGGGCACCGTGATCACAGCTACAGGTTCCCCTCTTTCCCAGGCAGACATAAAACGGGCCACCTCATCCTGCCATTGCAGGGTGCTCATCCATACTCCACCATATAAAATCTTTCCAAATCAGAAACCCGTGGCTGCAGTCCATTTCTGGTCCACTTGCCTTGTCTGCTTTTAGTCTTCACTTTTGTGAAGTTTGGCTGAATTTGCACACTCCACATTGGTTGAATGACTGTTCCTCTTCATTGGTCGTCCTTTTAAGGGGCATTTTACTGTGGTTCAGGATGGCTCCCGTCTGGACAAGATTCGTCACCCCCCAGTTGGACTAACAAAGAACTACAAAATCACAGGCTGTAGGCTATAAGGGTCAAATCTCTGAGCTTGGCTCCAGCTGTGTTCTTGCCTGTGCTTACAAAGTGATCTATCCTCTAGAAAATCCCCGTGTGCATGAGTGATGGATATTCTATTCCATGAGACATGCTAAAACTGTACTTTTTTGACATAAGAAGGATTTAAGAAAGTTACTTATGTAATTTCTCATACTCCTTTTGGAAGCTCAAATAGAGTCATTCCACGTTTCCTTTTAAAAAGATTATACTACATTATTACCCTCTTTTTCTTGCAACATTACTGAGACTTGGTACATAATGGTGTGAGGATTGTCTTGCTCATTTCAATAAAAAAATGGACATCTGATGCCAGATTTCCCCCGGCAGTCAGCCTTGACATAATATCCTCTTCAGTGTGCTCACCCTCTCTCAGCAGCATTGAGCTCATTTCCTTTCACACTCTAACAGATCCCATTAATCATTGAAATCCTCATCATGCTCCTTGGACATTATTCACATTGAATTCTGTAAAGAGGTCTTTGATACAGTCGGCCCACACATTTTACCTTTTTACAGAGACTTCACAGACTTCTGGCTCCAGTCAGCTTCCTTTTAACATACTCTCTTAAGATAAGTTCAATCCTCTTAGTAATTAAAGGCATGTTTCCAAAATGCCTTCTAGTCAAACCATTTCACAGTTCTGAAAAATCAGATGATCCAATAAAGTGAACACATTTTTTGTATCTTTTTCGAGTTTGGCACATATGCGACCTAGACAGACCTTATCACATTAGCTCAGTCATTCAATCACTGCTGAAGACTATGTGATGTGATTCAAAGCTCAGAAAAAGCTGGTAAGTGTCAAGTCAAGCCAATTTTCATCTTACATGTTTGTTATAAAGAATAACCTCAAATAACAATAGTGAAATACAATATAGAGAACCCAAATGACAATATTGGGTAAATAAAGTGCACCCATATGATGGACTTACATGTTCCCTAGGTCAAGGTACACTTCCAAACTTGCAAGTTTGATGCATTTAAGTATAACACACACCAGCTGCATCATGTAACTTTGCCTCATGTGAAGCATTTCAATTGGCTCCAGCACCAAACACGGAACGAGTCATACAGACAGAAAACGTGGTTATGGTATGGTATCCAGGATGTGTGTGTGGACTTGCATAGAATACGTCCATCATATGGTGTCAGTGTGTATTGTCCATCAGAGGTACAGACCTGGGGCCAGATTTACAGATGTGATGGATTAGTGATATGTGCACTAGAAATAGCCACAGCTGTGTGTAAAGACAGCTGGAGAACCTTGCCGATGCAACACTGTCAGTGAAATGGCACTTCTACTTTGCTGTTCTTCACATTGACAGGTCTCTCTAGTGGTGGAATGGGCAAAGTATCAATATACTTTAATATAATAATTATCCAATTTTAAAGGTTGTTTCTATGTCCATTGATGGCAAACTGTGGGAGTGGAAATGAGGCTGGTGCACATGCGCCCAGTTCCACACTGGTGGAAATTTCAACGTTAGTGTGCACCCAGTCATCAAAGATTTCCATTTCCTGACACTTCCAATGACACTAGAGTGCCTCTCTCTTTCAAGAACTACAACTTTAGTGCAGATGAGCAAGACACTGGAGCTATACACTGCTTGTATAATGTTAATTGGTTAAATAAAGTGTTAAAAAGACGGAAACCTGATTACATCCTGGGTGATAGACTGGAAGAGACCAGATGGAAGCAGAGCAAAAACTGACAATTATAACTTGGGATTTCACTACCCTGCAAGCTGTGTGTGTGTGTGTGTGTGTGTGTGTGTGTGGTTAATCCAAACCTCAGGTCAGGTCTCACAGGACAGAGCCAAACTGCTTTCTCTGATGGCCTCTGCATTTTTCATCCTCCAGCCTTTCAATTATTCACAGTGGAAAAACACGGCGCTCCAAACACTCCCTCTCTCTCTCTCTCTCTCTCACACACACACACACACACACACACACACACACACACACACACAGTTTCCCTCTTCTCCTCCCTTCCATCTTTCATCCCATCCCTCTATTCCTTCTCTATTTCTCTCCCCTGCCCTCCCCCTTGTGTTGCTCGACCTAAAAGCTTCGCAACGTGTGACCTATCTGCTCACCCAAGTAAGAGGACACATGTAGAGCGGGAGCGAGACAGAAGAGAGAGAGAGCAACTAGAGCATACTTTAACTAAACACACACACAAACACACGCTCATACACAAATTGATTTATCTGCCAACTTCCTGCCACATCTAATCAAATTGATCCCTATCGTCTTGACTTGGTGGACGGAGAGAGAGCGCACGTGTGTGTGTGTGTGTGTGTGTAATTCAGTCACTTTCACCTTCCTTGAGGATCACTGAGTACTGTAGCTGAAGTAGTCAAGCAATTGAGGCATAAGAACTCTCTAAGTGGTGGGCTGGAGACAAACAAGAGTCCTTCTGTACATTTCTGTGCGTGTGTGTGGAAAACACACTCCACACAGTCCTCTCTGACAGTGTCAATGGCAGTGATTGTCTTAAAGGTTTTCTTTTCTTAGTTCAAGGCTGAAAAATACATGAGACATCTCCCCGGGCTCTGCATTCAATCAGCGCAATTCAATAGTACTCAGGCAGGTGTCGTGCTAAAATGGCCCCATGTGCCGCCGCCGCTGCTGACAGGAAAGATTCCTGGTCTTGTATTGGAGTGGAGCTCATTTATCGTCTTTACTTGTGTCAGTGACACAGGATGCGGCCGGATCAATGCTCAGTGGTTAATATTTTATAGGCGCTATTGTGTATCAGGCCAGTACCAGGACTAATTTGGGAACTGGAACTTTACCAACATCTGACACAAACGAAAAAGTGGAAGATGGAGGTAAGAGGACTGTAAAGTTGCAGGTTTGAATTCCCAGTGAAGAGTGAAGAAAATGTATTGTCTTACAGTGGAACATGTAAAGGGAAGTGCTCACATTGGGCAGTAAAGTCTTCATGGGCAAATGGTCAAACTGCCTTTGACATATTTCTTGGCATTGAACGTGTGAAGCTTTATAAGTGAGAAGAACTCAGCTTTGAAGGTTAAGACATCAGAGCAAGGCAACTTCTTTGTCTTTCTTTAGGACTTTTTTGCAACTGTGCAACAACAGAATGTGCTTGGACATACTGTCTCCACCAAAAAGTTAATGATTCAAGTTTGTAAGTACTGTACAGGCTCTATGAGGAGTCTACTTATTGATGTATGTATTTAGATTTCCCTTCCACCATAGATTACAAATTAAAAGTAGGAGTTTAATGTGATTGGAATGGCTGCTTGTGGAGACAAATGGAGGGGAATTATATATTGACATCTGTCGGTGTAGATGATAGATTTGAAGAGGTAGAGACATATTTGTTTGCTGAGACGAGTGCCGTGGACAGCCCTTCAGTTATCTATACTAATTCTGGCTTATAATCATAATCCTGGCACACCATTCTAATCTATGAAATGAAAACCAGTGTTACATTTCCAGCAACACCTCATCTATAATCAGAATCAGAATCAGAATCAGAAATACTTTATTAATCCCAGAAAGGAAATTGCTTTTTGATACAGTTACAATGCTCCATAAAGTTATTGAAAAAAGAATAATAAACAGTAGAAAATAGAGGGTGTAGAGGTGTAGAGGGAGGGTCCGAATATGTTTGCACCAGGGGCCGGAGCTGCTCCAGGACGAGTCTTTCCAGGGCCTTCATGATGTGGGAGGTCAGTGCCACAGGT
>JAVQJD010068107.1:0-41165 GCA_036023655.1 Nannoperca australis
ACAAGTCAACACCAAACAAAAAACCCATAAGTACAAAGTTAAATAACAAAAAGATTTAAAAGAGCAAGTAAGACGAGCGGAGCAACCGTATCAGGCAGCACGCACTTACAAGCGCATGCACACACTCTAACAGAGTGTGTGCTTGTGCATATGTGTATTTTCTTAAGCGTGTGTGGGGTTGTCAGTTACCCGTAGGTTTGGTAAGCTGGACAGCTCTCCGTGTAAGGTGGTCAGGCTGTTGTGACTCACTGAAAGATGCTCCTAAAGAAGGAAAGGTAAGAAGAAACAAAACATAATCATCTGAAATCCCATAAACATGCCCTACAAGGTCACAGTGGTACAATGTACCACTTGCACTGACGCCCAGTTGTCTCGAAATAGAACGACTAAACTGCTAATAGGATCAAATCAAAGCAGATTTCAGGTAAACACAGCCCAGACACTGTGGCTTCTAGCCATGATAACAGACTCATCTTATTTACATACACCTGGTAAGATCAAGCTTGTTAGCATAGATCATCTTTTCACCGTGGCCTGCAGTTTGGCAGCTTTGGAGGTTTACATTAGATAATCCTATCAGAGACAGAAGACTAAAGTACGGCTGTGAGAGTCTTTAATCAGGTGAGGTTTCACTGATGAAATGCACCACTCTGCTGCTGTGTGTTACCCACACATCAACTTTAATAAAACGGCATGTTTTACTCATCAGAGATGATCAACAATGCAGTAATAGAGGCACATCAAATTGAATAAATATGGGTTGATACAGTCAACAACAAGGAAACTAAAGTGTTGTGAAAATGCTAACCTATAACTAATAATATACATTTACCACTGTTACCATTACTGTTAATAAAAGACAATAAAAACTAAATAATATCAAAGAAGAGTGCATTCATTATAATGAAGATTGATTAAAAGTACACAAACTAATGTTATGAATGAATGCCTCCATACTTACATACATATAGATGTGACAACAAGCTAATAACGTAATAAATGTCTCACCAGCTTCTGCAGAGCGGCCAGCTCCTCTGGGAGGTAACACAGTCCTGTCCTGTTCAGTTTCAGCCATCGCAGACTGCTCATGCACTTGACGTGCTCTGGGAAGTACCCGCCCTGTAAAGACAGACAGGGGAGAGAGGAAGAAGAGGAGAGAGAATTACTTTTGACATCAGAAATGCTGGTTTGATTATATTTATCAAAGCTATGTTTATTTGCCCGAATAGTAATGTGGACCTGTGATGGAGTTTGTGGAGGGTGCAAATAAAAACCCAGCTGACATTACATGTAAAAAGGTATTAGTCATTTATTTACTGATTATCATTACCATAATACACGGGGACGTGTTGAACTGCAACTAGCAGATGCCATTGAATACAAGACAAGTCTTTGAACTGTAAACTTTTTTTTCTGAAATTGAGAAAATGATTTCCTCATCATTACCAAATGTATAAAACGCGTTTTTGTCTAGTGAATATAGAAGAATGAGAACAGAAACTTTAATGTATGTGTCTTCATAGAAATTAAAGGTCGACATTGCCATTGTTGTTGTCATTATGGGTGGCTATGAAAGCACAAATCGGACAACTTCAGCCATTTCCAAATCAGCTACTTGACTAAAGGCACCAGACATCTGGCCGGCTGAGATGTGTTGTCTATATAAAAGTGCAGGTTACAGTCAGTACAGTTATGATCTAATGTACAATTTGTCAGAGGAAATGATGTCATCCTACACTGGGTGAAATTACATATGAATCATCGCCCATTCTTCAACGAACAGATGGACACGTTATTTCGCCAGCTTATCTGTCACTGTTTTCATACCCACATGGCAGCTAGCACTAAGTACACAAATAGTTCTCTTAGTTCAAATACATGCCAGGTGATCTCAGCTGTCACTGCTGCCAGACGGGCTCCTTTCCCAGTCTCCCAGACTAAGCTCGCAAAGTGTTTCAAAACCTACACGTTTGACGGCATTAACACATTCTTTTACGTTAGCTAACGTTATTGGTTTTGGCCCTTGCATTATCCAACTTAAACGCTGTCATATTCCGACACTTTCTGACCCAGACAGCAAGAGTTAGCCGACCGTTTAAGCTAAAATAGCTAGCTAACGTGACGTTGGAAAGGAAAGCTATGTTATCCCAAAACTACCCAGAATAAACAACAAAGTAAACAAGTAACTCTCACAAACCCCTTCCCCTAATCAGAAATATGTTAACCGTCATTTAGGATGCTTGTGGCCGAGGCCAGGCTGCTACTTTGTCCATGTCAAACATCTGACAACTGGCTAACGCCCAATGCTAGTAACGTTAAGCTAAGCTAGTGTTTTTGCGACTTCAGCCTTCAGTCGTGCGTCTCTAACTTGGCTTAGCTTCAACTAGCTAGCCAAGAGTGTTAGTTCAACAGATATAAAACCAACGAATGTTGCTTAAAAGCCTTACTTTGAAGTCGTTTCCACTGAGGTCTACCCCCCTTATGAAGGGAAGTACTCCGGTGGCAGCCATTTCTAGACAATATCAGCTGCTAGGCCCTCAACTGTCTATTTTGGTCCAGAAGCAGGGAGGGTTGTGGTTGCGGCTGGTATACGTTACTGTTCTTCTTTTGATTGAACCAGTGTTTTAGGTGCATTACCGCCACCCTCTGTTGCGGAATGTGGACCAGAGATTATAATCATCTGCGAGCGCCCTCCAGTGGTCATCAGGGATTACAACACATGCATTGGTGGGTGTCCCGCTATGGAGCCAGAACAGTGACCGCAGGATTTGGCGTTGAAAAGAGAATTTGGCATAAAAACTTGATATCTCTTTTGGTTTTCAATTACTTTTATGCTTTCAGTTTTTTTTTTACAATGTCAGTTTTTTGGTTTCTTTCTTTCTTTCGGTTTTTTTCGGTCACTCTTGTGACTCTCTTGTTGTGGAGGTGGGGTTTGAGGGGAGGGGCAAGGAGAGCGTGATTGGTGTATAATCTGCATACTAATGAGAGGACGTCACTCTTCACTGTTCAGAACCAGCCATCCTTTTGTCGCTCAGAGGCCTCCGGCATCACCGCAAACCTACAGCGATGTCCTCCATGAGTTCACCGGGAACTCTTGAACTGCGTCTGTATCTCTGCCGCTGTTTGCTCTTACAGAAGCAGACTGGGTTACATTTAACTGACGTTATGCTAGTCTAGCTGAGGTCTGCTGGAACAGGCGCTAACCTTTGCTGCTAAAAAGAGGTTTTGTCACTTTTGGCCGCTCCAAGCACAGCATTGAAATAAGGGGCTGCAAACTCAGAAACTATAATTTCTCATAATTTATGAACATCACAAAGAATACTTAATCGTTTTCCAGCCGTACTTTGCCTCAGACATGATTACACTGTCCAGTAGTTGTCCGCTTTAGCTGTGCGCAGTCCCGCGACGGGAATACAATTCTCGGCAGACACAACTCTGCATAACAGCTGTGCAGCGAAAAGGGACAAAACCGCTTTTTAGCAGTAATTCCACACATTTCAGACTGTATTTTCTCAAAAAAGTAGTACATTAAGGACTTTCATGAGTTCGCCTGAACTCCCAAACTGCAGCTAAGTCGTTTTGTCTCTTCCAATGTTTGCTCTCATTCAACCATGAAGAGTGACGTCCTCTCATTAGTTTGCAGATTATGCACCAATCACGCTCTCCTTGCCTTTCCCCTCAAACCCCTCCTCTCCAAGACAAATTAGTGACAGAGTTGAAACCAAAAAAACTGACATTGTAAAAAAAAGACATCATAAATGTTGTTTTACGATGTCATTGAAAAAAAAAAAAAAATCAAGTTTAGGTTTTCTTTTCGATGTCATATCCAGCTGTCACTGTTCTGGCTCCATATACCACTTTAAAATAAGATAGGCAATGTTCCACAGTATTTAAAAGCTGAGATGACAGTCTTTCTTTTAAAGCAAAATGTTTCTATTATAATATGACATTTATTGAACAGAAACGTCTTCTTTTTCTTCTAGTGTTGGTCACTATATTGATAAGACTAAAGTGTCAGGACTTTGTGTTAACTGATAAATATATTAGGACATTGGATACTTGAAGGGCTTTGATCGTGGCACATAATATGCAACAAAACCGCGGTCAACTGTTGCAATTAAACTGTCAAGTAACGTAGAGATAGAGGGGGTGATACCGGAACACATTCAAATTCCTTTCAGAATAACACTTTATTTTTTTGTTTTTAAAGAAAGCTTAAGGTGTAATGCATGTACGTTTCTCAATTTGGCTTTATTTTGAAAGCAGTGGAACCGGAAGTGATTTGCGTATTTTTAGACGTGATGACATCATTCATAGAACCGCCCAGTCAGCTGTACCGTTATATGTCCCTAGCTTAGCCAGCCAACAGAAAAATAAAACAGCTATTCTGGGGTTTACATTATGGATAAGAATAACACGCGATACAATGTACAACTGTATATTTATGATCTATCGAGGGGAATGGCTCGCAACCTCAGTCCCATCATGTTAGGTAAGTACAGATAAAAAAATCCGATGCAGCCTGGCCTTGGGGATAAATAAGTGGTTATAACAAATACCGGGTGGAGATACCTTCCCCGGGCGTACCTTGTGAAGTCGCTTTTATGCAGTTGTTACCATGCAGTGTACTGATCTTTTGATAAAGTTATGAAGGTCTAGATCTTTTTTTTATTCATTTTATTTAGCAAATCAACTATACTTGTGTTCCTATCCTAATTAGGATGGTTCAAAGGTCGTTTTTGCGGGTTGACATGAAACTGCTCCACTTGTAAGTTGCACAGGAGATCATCTGTTACCAAGTTCTTCTCACTACTTTTTCCTTCTTTTTTGTTGTTGCAGGAAAGCAACTGGACGGTATCTGGTACGAATCTTCTTTCTGCTATTTTGACAGCTGGTTGCCTGGGACCTAAAAGTCAAACCTCCTGAGTTATGAAAACATTGCTTCTCATATAATGTGTGGATCCAGCAGGTGTAGGGCCAGTGACCCCATTTCTGGTCCCAGAAAAGATAACATAGACGTTAAAAATCCCAGAACAGAACTGAAAACACCTACTGGCGGTGTGTTTAATTCTGTCCTCATTTTGTTGTTCATTTGTTTTGTTTTGAAAAAGTAATTTCAGAACGTCTTGGAAATCATAAAGTGAAGCATTCTTAGATGAGGGGAGTTGTAGCGTAGTGGATCCACCACAAAAGTAAATTACACTGCAGTGATCTATACCAAGCTTTTGAATTGTTGCCAAAAGTAATTAAGGTAATGAATTAATTTATTTTGCTAACTGGTTTGTGGCTTTTTATTTGGTAACGAGACACTGAATTGCAATTTTAAATGAATCTGGGTGATACTGAATTATTCTGACCTGAAGTGATCATTTTGTGCTTTTTTTCCAGGCACACAGCTATAGTGGCATACGGTGATGAGTTCTTCTTCGGAGGGGAGGGCATCTCCAGCTGTTCTCCGGTTAGTCTGTAACAAGGGGACTGACTCCTGGCTTTAATTAAAACAAGCTCATGAAGGAAATAAGATATTACAGGCTTTGGGTACACTGACACAACAATTGTTAGATGCACGGTTGGTTTTGGTCTGCTCAAGAAAAATAGATAAAAATATAGAATTTTGCCAACATTACTTACCTATGTATCACTGTTAATGGTAACTACATAAGAACAGGCAGCAAAAAAGAAGTTTGAAACTTGTAAGTTAGCCTTTCTGAGATTAATTTCTTTCTACATGAAAGGCACCCTTGCTCTGTACTTTAGAGGGCCTGATGAAACCTCAGCTGTTTGATCTACATATTAGCAATTATGTATCGAATCAGAGAAACTGAAACATTACATTTGATTTGGGGATTTCCCTTCCCCTGAACCTACTTGATTAAAATGCGTGATCACAGGATGTGTTGAGATTAAAGTTATACAAATCTTCCTTTGAGAATCAAATTCAGCTCATCTTCAAACATCTGAGTTTTACGTGCAACAAAGCTCCTTCTCACCTCTTCAGAGACCGTAACGTTTGGACCAGGGAAACATCAGTGACTCTTTTCAATAGCCCACATTTAATGCGGACATTTTGTGATGTCCGCTGTGTGTTTGTCAGGGGGGGACCATGCTGGGTCCTCCAGACACAGTGGTGGAGCTGGGCGAGACTGAAGTGTCTGAGGAGATCTTCATGGATTACCTCTCCTCCCTGGGAGAAAGCTCATACAGGTCGAGTAGCTGTTATCCATCTCTTGTTCTCTTCTCCTTCCATACAGGAAAGGTAGCAGTTGTTTATATATTAAATATAATGTTCCAAAGGAGACACACACCTGTTAGTAAGAAGTATGAAATTAGGCAGATTACTACTACATTCTTTTTGAGTGGTCACAGTGCATAAAAGTTGTTACTTTCTTCCATTCTTTCTCGCTACAGAGGTGACAGATA
The DNA here is from genome assembly GCA_036023655.1 of Nannoperca australis. Classification (NCBI taxonomy): domain Eukaryota; kingdom Metazoa; phylum Chordata; class Actinopteri; order Centrarchiformes; family Percichthyidae; genus Nannoperca; species Nannoperca australis. Next base: position 6,421 of record JAVQJD010068107.1, read on the forward strand.
TCGTCTGTTCGAGCACAACTGCAACACCTTCACCAACGAGGTGGCTCAGTTCCTGACAGGCAGGTCCATCCCCTCCTACATCACCGACCTTCCATCTGAAGTCCTCTCCACGTGAGTGTAAAACTCGAGTCTGTCACCGTATTATGTGTTTGTCCTGATAAAATCTAAGCAAGACAGTGGGTCAGTGGCAGGTCTTGCACTGAGATTTATAATTATGTAACTAAATCATTTAGCGTATGCATCATTATAACATGTGAACTATGTATTCTGTGTGTCTGTTTGCTGCCATGCAATCTTGAAGGAATATACACTCATTTCAAACCTGGCGAGTAAGCCAAAAATGTTTTTTAAAAGTGCACTAGCTGGACTTGTTCAACAATGCTGAACTGTTGTGAAAGCTCACATTGATCTCTTCTTATCCCTCACATGGCCAGTCAGAGGGCAGACACAAGTTGAAAAATCTAGTGCTTGTGGTGCACATTTAAAACACAGGATCCAGGACAACTATTTATTGTAGTCAAGGGTGGATTGAAATGGTTGAATGTAGGTTGGTGTGTGATTTTTTCTATACAATGGGATATTAATAGGAAAATATTACAGATCTTCATTGTATCAAAAAAATAATATTACTATAATAAATTAGGTTATCATTTTAATTTATATCCATAATCTGGCATTTCAGTCTTTTCTCCTTAATTAACCAAGAATTACACTCAGGAATCTAGCATAATAAAATATAAACAATGTGTTATCCTTCTAAACAATACATGCCATATCAACCGAAGAAGATATTAAAGTGAAAAGTCCATATTAAACTCACATGGGTTTTTTCTTTGTTGTGGTGTGGAGTGGTTTTTGAGGGGGAAAAGGGAGTCACAGAGCTGAAGGGCAGAGTCATATAATCTTGGGGGAGTGGTCTAATCAGGAGATGCTTCCTATGCCATGATGCAGATGGAGTGGAGACTTGTGACTGAGCACAAGTTCTACTGCAAATTCAATGGGACTTTGCTGCATTTAAGAAAACAGGCAGCACTCGTCGCTGCTGTAATAATGACTAAGCACGCATCTTATGTTGTAGCTGCCGGGATGTGTGCTCATATTCCAAACCTGCCTTCAAAAGTTTGCTTCACAGTTGATCATTATCTATACAGATACACCAGTGCGTGGTACTTAAGAGTGTACGGAGTGGATGATGGTGTATAGATGTCTCCTTAAATTAGGTGGTTTTCTCAAGTATTTTTATAGTTATACAACTGACTCTAAATTCATTGTAGAACTTGTAGACTGTTTTTTGGGGGCAAAAACCTTATATTAAAAGTGCTTTGTTAACCATACTGGAAAACAAAAACAGATACAGTCTGTTAAAATGCAGTGACATCAGAATATGGTTTAAATGTATGGGTTAAGCCTAAAAGAATGAGCAACAATTGTGTTTCAATGATTGAGTTCAAAATATCAAATCAAATCTACCTCCTTCCATCTCCAGACCGTTCGGACAGATACTGCGGCCCATTCTGGACTCGATCCACATCACACCTCCAGGAGGCAACGTCATCAACGGGGGGAGAAACATGTAACCCAAGAGAGCACCAGTCCCAGAGTGTTCACAAGGTCACTTCCATTGTAGTCAGTCAGTGGGAAGTCTCAAACGAATCGGCTGTCTTTCTTTCTGAAAATAAATTACACACTAACAGTGAAGCTGATGGATGTTATGGAAGCTATAACTGATTGCTGACCAGTTAATCCTTAAAATTCATAAATTAGACACAATTTCCTCTTTAAAATACAGTTGGTTTATGAATACTACATTGGGGGAAACTTGCAGCTCATGAAGTTTGAGGGGGGCATCGGGCATCACATTCAGTGTACTGAAGTGTACAGATGAAATGATGGGTTTACCAGCAAAGGCAGATATCAAACTGTTACTTTCATACACTAAAAACTGACTTTGATGAATGTTGCCTTCTTAGAAAAGTGTCAATGGAAAGTTAGATACCCAGTTAAACTTTTACAAAGTATATTTAAATTTGGGGCGTTGCAACTTAATTTAGCTTAGCTTAATTTATACTTTTACTCCACAACATAGAAATATTGCACTTTTTACTGTGCTACATTTATCCGATAGCTGTAACTAAACCACATACAACATTAATATACCTCGTGCACATTAGTGCATCCAGCTTATTTAGTACCTTTACTTTTGTACTAAGGTAGAAAATGCTCCTTTACTTTTATTTTATCTAGAAGTTTTTTTTGGTATTACAATGCTTATTTAATGAATATTTGAGTTCTTCAGTGTAGTTATTTAATAAGGAATTTTGTTCTTTCACCACTGACATTATTACCAACCTTTCAGGTTTCACACACGGTGCTGCTGACTACAATGGAACTAATCTGTGTTGAATGTGTTAAACAAAGTGTACACTTTTGCATAGATATATTTAATATATTCAATTCAGTGGATTCAGGTTGGTGGAAAATAAGATGGTTGCATCTTGGAAAGTCTTTTAACGTCAATCATATTTTAATTTTTGCACTTCTATGACTTGTTTAACTTTTTTTTGTTATTTGGTAGCCTGTAGTTCATTTCCCATCAGTGATCCTTCAATGCCTGTAATATTTGTCTTTACTGTTTCTGTTGGATTCGAGTCGTCTGCGGTCGCCTACTCGCTGTACCTTTACATTCTCATTCCATTTATCACATCATTTGTGATATGACATACAGCAGGTTATTGATGCCTAACTCGCACTGAGGTTATAAGATTAGAGATTGTATTAAAATATTTTGACTTTATGTCTCTATAGCAGGGCTGGGATCAGTTCATTGTAAATTCAGTTATTCCTGTGTGAATGAAAGTAAACCCTGTCTGACATTTGTTAATGGCAGATTTGATGCAGGGCTAGAAGAAGTTTCACAATGCTGTAAAATAATTTCCCAGACAATGCTATTCCTTTTTTTAAAAGGTTTATGAAACAAAAAACTGTTTTCTAGGTTAGAAAGAACAAAAAATTATTTTTGTTTGTTTTTCTTTTTTTGGTATTAAATCTGCTCGCTGATATAACTGAACGTGAAGTGCCCCACAGCCCTGATATACGACATATGTTGTGCCTCTGGGCCCGTGTTACCAGCTCCACAGGGAGATGCTGATCACAGATATATTCTTTGAAATACACACATTTTAGTTTAGCTGCTCATCCACAGATTTATTTCTTAATGTAGAGTTGACCATACGCTGTACTGTCAACTTAATAACAACCTGCTTGAGTCCTTTAACAGCCACCAGAGTGTGTTTGATATACAATACACCTCTGTGCCTTCATTTCCCTCTGCTTGGCTACAAGTCACACTGTTGGGAGTTGGCATGGTTATCGTATAGCACAGATGGTAACTTCCTGCACAGTCTGCATTCAAAATCTGTTGGTAGATTTGCTGTATGAAGGTCTAGAAATCTTTAAAATAGACAAATGAGGTTAAAGGAGTCATAAGTAGTAAAGAACCCTCAACTCACTTATATTCTGTATAAACTGTAGGTAACGTTAGTAGTTGAAAATATTCCAGATTAAACATCTGGATCCAGTAACACTCATAGCCTATAATCTCAGTGCATTACACCCTGCACTCTGCCATCAGAAAGAACACATAGCTGTCTAATTTCTAGGAAATGCGCAGATCACATGTTTTAAGGTTTATCTGACTAAGACAGTGTTGCACACATGAACCATATCAAACCTCATGAGCTTGAACAGAGTGACTAATGAAAGAAGCACAGAAAACAAGACATCGCATATAAATGATTAAACCAGCATTAACTGTCATAGTGTTCTCCTGCAATAAATTAACCTCACACACATTTTACCTTCCAAGCACTCACCATCACTTGGCACGCATTTCACTAGTGCGCCTGTACAAAATATTGGATGTGCAAGCATTTTAAAACTTTATTTTTCAGAAAGTTTAGCCATTTTAGCCATTTTTATGACAAGTGTTCGGATACTTTTAGGCTTATTCCCCTTTAGGAGGCTAGAAAGCTCGGGTGAATCTGGGTTCTGTTACTTTGTCGTCTGCTAACTGACATGCTAACCAGACCGCTGAAATGTATTACGGCACAAGTCACCCTTTGTTGCTCTGATATATGTCATTGCTGGCTGCACCTGTAATGTGAAATTGCAAAAGATAGTTCTGGATATTGTTGCCTATTTAAGTAATCTAACTATGGTAGGTATGTTTATGCATATTGTTTGTATGGTTTGTGTAACAGTTTTTTGTAATTCTACCTACATATAAAGCCATTGACTGCACATTTGAGAATCCTATGTGTTATTTGTGAACATTTCAAATAGCTTCTGGCTATTTACAAGTGTACACATAATAGACATAATACAATGCCAATTTTAAGGACTACAAAATCTGGACATATTTGCAATCTCCACACACAGGAATCACCGTTACCTTTAAATTTAGAAATTTGAAATTAGCAACATTTTGACTAAATAAAGGTTTTTCTTGTTACAAATATTATTTATATGCAGGTTGTTTTTCATGCCATGTGTACATGTAGATCCTAGGGGCGTAATAATCCTGCAATAATATGACATGCTTATAAGGGCTTAAGTCATCAGATAAACCATAAGGAGGCAAGGTGTTGATGGAATAGTCCAATAAGCTCTTCTGCTTCAAGAGCTTCTTATTCTATTCCCTCTAGGCGGTATATCAACTTTTTCAATTCCTTAGTGCTAATATTGTGATCAACCAACTTGAAATGAGTGTCCCACCTGTTCATATACTACTCTCATGCTCTCAAATAGTCTTACTGTAGTTCTTTGAGCATCCACAGAGAGGCAGTGTTGCTGTGTCTCTAGCTAGAGATGCAGCTTCAGGGCAGAAGTGGATTCTGTCACAACAACAAATAAATTGCTATGAAGACACCAATGAGCAAGGCACTCCATATGCTCTTTATGTCCACTAACCAGCAATGAATGACCGATGTTGTACTGAGCCTCTCTCACTTGTGTGTGTGTGTGTGTGTTTGGATGGAAGTGAATGGTCAGCAAAGCCTCTCTGGGAATAGCACCGGGTTTTGATGTTGAAAAAAAAAAAACCTAAATAATGAGAGATGAAGCTAACTGTGACTTTAAAACCAATTGCTTCGAATGTGGACAAATAGAAAGAAGCCAAGACCATTTCACATGTGGCGTTCAGAACCTATTAAAGTTCATCATTGTTTTCATTGTCATTTAACATTAATCACAAACATATATCAGATCTCCGCCATACATACAGTGCTATCATTTTGTCGACTGCACTCTGCCATGATTGATTGATTGATTGATTGATTCTACAAAGAAGATATCACTCTCCAGATGGTGGATATCTCACTGTGCAGCAAAACTGTTGTGCAGACAGATGTGAAGCAGACTTGGTCCGTGGCTTTTAGATCAGCACTCTTCCTAACAGAGAGTGTATAATAAATGTAGACAGATCTAGCCTGTCCTTGCTCCCTGCAGCTGAGTAGCTGAATCAGCTCAGCTAGTAGCACAATTATGAGGGTCCACGTGACGTTTGACAAACCTTAACCTTCTCTCCAACTACAAGGATACTGTCAGGCTGGCCAAAGTTGTTAGCATGGCAGTACCTCTGTGACAAAACCCAGTGAGTCACACCGACCCTCCTGCTGGGGTGACAAATCCTTGCATGACACATAGGGGTGACTTCTTCTTCCTATAGGCTCTGTTCTAGCTGAGGTACAAAGATCATTTTACTATGGATGTAAAAAAGTTTTAATATTAGAAGCCTAAAGCCATTCAGTTAAAAAAGATTTTAAGACTTGATTATTAGTGGACCACATATGTAATATGCATTTCATTATGCTATTATAAAATTCTAGTATAGTTAGACAATATGCATAATATAATACAGCAGTAGAATTTGACAATTAGTAAAGCGCAGATGTACATGTGAGAGATTGGATGTCATTTCAGCACCTTAAACCTGAATTAACTCATTTTGTGGCCACTTAAAGCAAGACAAAAACATACCAGTGACATATTAACTGACAAAGCTGATATTGTGAACATGTTAGCAAACAGTTGATTATTTACACATGAAGCAGATTTTGGTCTCCACCAACAGCTAAACAAAGTGTCTGTCTCTTTAGCTCCTAAATCCTCTACGAAGTTCACCAGCTATTTGCTAATTCGGTCTGTCTGCTGTTTGTTGTAGGACAGGTAGTGTAGTGGGTTTACTTGTCAGAAATGCTAGCAATTAAATGCTAACCTGAGCATGCTGAGATGCTAACAATGACAAACATGCTGATGTTTAGCAGGTACTGTTTACCAAGTTCATCTTTTTATTTTGACATGTTAGCATGCTAACATTTTGTAAGTATAAGTAGGCCTACTAAACACAAATGACAGTTGAAGGTGATGGGAATGTAATTAGTTTTGCAGTTATCTTGTCATAAACTAAAGTAAAGACACATTAAATGTTGACCTAATATTGCACTAGATGAAAAGATAAGGGTTTACCTAACAATTCCTCCTGACATTTATGGGAACATAAAATGTAGCACAAGGGTTAAAACCACTTAAAACCAAAAACGTAATCTTCCTAATGGTGCTAGATGAAAATCAGCAGATCACCAAAGTCAGTATGATTCATCTTCTGGGATCCATGAATGTCAGTATCAATCAATTAAATGTTGAGATGACCATACATAGAGCCGTACCACTAGCATAGCTAAAAATATTAGTTAAAGATGCTCTAAGTTGTCTTCTAGAAAAATAGTTAACAGCCTCAGTGGAAGTGAAAACAGTGTGAGTCAGTGTTCCAGAAGTTAACCACACAAACTAAATAGATTGTGGTATGGCAAATGAATGGAGACGTTCATTTAACAGCAGCTCTAGTTCCATGAAAAGGTCCTGGTTTGTGTCTCTAGCTACATAACTGTGTCCTCAAAGTGTGTGCGTGTGTGTGTGTGTGTGTGTGTGTGTAGATGTCTGTGTCTGTAGGTGTGAGAGAAAAGAGGGATGCTTTTAGCAGGTAAGTGTTTAAAAGCTGCTTTTTTGTGAGCTCTCCTGAAGGTTTTGCCGGAAGACCTACATCCCCATGGCTTAATGTTTCATTTAGCACTGATATGCATAATTAAGGGATTCATGTACCATTTTTGAAGGTTACCCTGCAACTCTGAGCATGGAATAATTAATGTTTTCTCTGCATAGTGTCAGTGTTCTTAGTTTTGTGAAAATGGAAATATACAGTTTGTCACATGTTTCCTGCATCTGGTGTTTTGCAGGAATACATCCCCTAATCTCATTTACAAATCTGCACGCTTGAAAAATACTGTGCACTGGAAAAGCTCCTAAATGGCACAGCCTTGATTCTCCAATCTCTTTCGACTCTCAGTCAAACCAAATCCAAGCAACAAATCAGTCAAATTACCTCAAGCAGCTAAACCAGAATAAAATACCCACTAGTGAACCAGATTTTTGTGCACTTTTGAGTTGAGGCTGTAGAACAAACTTGGCTGATGCTACAATAATCTGTTAAAATATGTATTGCTCGCAATCAGAGATACTTTCATGCGTTGTCACGACAGTTGTCTCCACATTTAATTTAAGTTCGGTCTCATAGGAGTCTGGCTAAATGTTGTAAGCCACATCAGTAAGTGTGATGATTATTCTTGTCCAGTCGTGCTTGCTCAGACATGGTTTCATCTCTGCTGTAGGTGTCAGTTTGAGTAACTGTCAATTTGTCGCAGCAGCCTCTTTTAGCATGTACAAAAAGAGGATATTCTTCTTTGCAGCCTCCCCTCCCTCTTCTCCCTGCTCCTCTTCCCTTTTTGCTATCATCCATCTCCATCTCCCTCCTCATCTACCTCAGCTCATTGGCCATGTATTCATTCCTAGTATCTTTTTCTTCACTCTAGCTCTTTTGCAGTTTACATGCATACCTTCTTTTTCTATTCATTGAATTTCGCACCTGTTTCACCCCACATCTCCTTTCTCTGATCATCTTTTCTCGTCTAACACCGTTATTTCCTTCCTTTTTATCCCTCCTTCCTGATTTGTTCGCTCTCAAAATCCTTAATTACCCAGCGAGTTTTTGCTTGGTTGCACCTCCTCCGCTTTCCAGGCCTCCTCTCATTTCTCTCCTCGCCTCCTTCTCTGACTCTCTTGACCTTGTTCCTTATCCTCTATCATTTTCCATTGCCCATTTTGGTTTCTTACTGTAATGGGGTTCGACTTTGCAGCCATTACAAAGTGCTCTTTTGAGTTTTTAAGATAACTTTAAAAAAAGGCACTCATGCGAAGTAAAAGCATATAAATAACCAGAGTTTCTGCACGTCTCTGGGTTTTTGTCTGTCATGTTTTATTGTTTTGTCCCACGGTCAAATGCACAGAAGCCACACAATTAATTTCCAAGTTATGTATGAGTTGCTTCTATTCTGTTTTCCTCTCATGCAGAAACATATTACTTTCTGGTGTCAGATTAAGGCTTAAATGAAAGAACATTGTCAATGTTTGACACTAACTTGCAGAGATAACAAGGGTGTGACATCCTTGCTTTTGTTTGCTCCCGCTCTGATGCTGCATGTCTATCTGTTCCTTCAGACCACCTCTTTCTCCTTCCTTTAATTCCCCCTCCAACTTGTCAGCTCCCTCCACAGGCAACCAGCTGGGGACGGGTCCAACCAGCTGGCCAGGTCACCATTTTGGATTCACTTGGGTCAACAGCTGCTGAGTGCTCCTTGTCTATGTCAAGCCAAGGCCAGGATAACTGCCATGCTATTGCATAAATACATAGATGCATAAATATATAGACATGTGAATTGTCCTCGAGACCTTCTGCCGCATCAGTCACCATTTGCAGCCGCTTCCTCCAATGCCCTTGGGCTGTCCCATCTGGGCAATGTATGTGTGTAAGTGAGTTCATGTGCATCTGTGTGTGTGTGTGTGTGTGTGTGTGTGTGTGTGTGAAAGTGACAGCTTATGTGTGGCCTCAAATTTTTATCATCATAACATCGCTTAAAGGAATAGTTTGACTTTTGGAAATACGCAAAAAAATTCATTTTCTTGCCGAGAGTTAGATGAGAAGATTGATACCACTCTCATGTCTGTTTGAAGATACCAGCAGCAGCTGGTTAGCTTAGCTTAGCTTAGCATAAAGACTGGAAACTGAGAAAAACAGACAGCTTAGCTCTGTCCAAAGGTAACAAAATCCACCTACCAGCACTTCTATAGCTCACTAATCAACATGTTATATTTCCTTTGTTTATTCTGTACAAAAACCAAAGAATAAAAACGACATTTAGTGGTGTTTTAAGTGCTTGCCTGACTATTTCCTGAAGTCCTGTTGTCACTGTGTCACTGTTGCAAGACAACCAGCCGAGACTTCAGGAAGTCCCTTCGCCCTGCCCAAGAAATAGTCAGATACCCTCACAACACACTTATGGATTAAACAAACAAGATATAACCTGTTAAAGATCAATAAAGCTAATGTGTTTATGCCAAGTTAAGCTAACTGGCTGGTAGTGGCAGCTTTATATTGAACGAACAGGTTATTAGAGTAGTATTGATCTTCTCATCTAACTCTTGGCAACAAAGCAAATAAGGTTATTCTCCAAATGTCCAACAATTCCTTAAACTATTTTTCACAAACTGCATTTATTCACACATATGCATGCATGCATGCATGAACACACTAAGACATCAGTCACTCTTTTATTGTGAAAATATCCTGTGTAGGTCAAACAAACTAAAAGCATTGTAACCCTATTCCTGTACAGGAAATTGCCTTTGTGTAGCTATTTGTCTACCCACACACACACACACACACACACACACACACACTTCCTCAACTAAATCGATCTACAGTCTTACCCACTATAGAGCCGGTGTTACAGTTGAATTGGGTCTGCAAACCAATTTTGTCCCTCATTAGAGAAGTGTGTAGTCACAGAGCTGTGGTGTCGGAGTCTAGAGGGACCTGATGTGGTGCCTGCGGACCTGTAAGGCTGAGAGGGAGAGAGTGATGAAGGATGGAGAGGAGAAAAGGAGGTTAAGAAAAAGGAAAAAGAGCAGGAGGTAAGAAAGGGTAACACTAATTACCTAATACCCGAGGGCGGAATGCAGCATTAAGACCGGTTTCTGACTGATCCCATGAAATGTCTTTCTATCACCCTCTTACCAAACACTATCTGCATATTCTCAAAAAGGAACTCCTAGACGTCATATCGAGAGTTTCAGACATGGTGGCATAGTAGAGGCTGTTTTGATTCAGACTGTGATATAGCTTACTAAAATTAGAACAAGCCTCGAAGCTTTAAATTCCTCAGTAGCAGCAGTGCTGCTTTATAATTTTTGCATTACTCACATTTTCCACTTGATGGCACCAGCTCAGAACACTTCCTACAGAAGATTATTATGTATTATCAGTCGAACGTGCTTTTGTTTGTCTGGACGGTATAATCCAGTAATGACTCGATGGTCATCTTAATAGGAAGCCCACTGTAAGCCATCACGGTCATGCAGTTACCAACGCAGCTGGCTTCTGTTCATTAAAATGCTGTAAATGACCACATACAACATCCAAAACACCCTTGGACCCCAGACTGAAGTTTATCACAATATACAAAACTCCACAGGGCTTTTAGGCTTATTTTGAACATTCTGATAACAATTGAAAATGCTGTAGGTTTTAGTGTTACATATACATACAGTATATTCTTATTGAGCTATAATTTGGTCCTAGTTCCTTTGTTCTTTTGATTTTAGAGGAAAATTGCACAAGCTGACTCACCTACACTACAGCATACACACCATGTGCTCACTGATCAAGAGGTGTAACCAAGAGGTGTCACTATGAAGTTTAGACCATGTGAAAAGACGTGACACTGAGCCTCCACTTCAGTGCATCAGATAAGTAGAGTGTTAGCTGTGAAGATGCTTTATTTGTTGGGAGTAGAGGCCTACTGAAAGGAAAAATAATCTCCTGTTAAAAGACAATGTGCTGCACCAGAGGACTACAGAGTAATGTAACACCAAAGTCCAGTGGAAAAAGATGTGAGAAAAGTCATTATGAAAACACTGTTGCTACTAAGTAATCACATTTGTAGATTATTTACATTACATGTATTGTTGTACAATTAACACAGAACAATCTCATGTAATATAATGCAACATCCCTGCCATTAAGCCTGCCTTTGTGAAGCACAGTGTTCAGATTTTATTGAACCTCTTTGGTAATATTGTGGCTAGTTAATAGTGTTGTATTGCAGCGTTATCTTTGGAGGTGTTTCTAACATTTTGGTCACACTATCATTTCTGATGTGAGTGCAGCTAAATTAAGTGTGACACAGAAATTATGAATATTAGGACCGAAAAGCTGCATACTGAATGCTGTCATACATGTACACATACATGTCTAAATGCAGTTATGCATTTTTCTGTTTATATCATAGTTTTCCCAAAGGATTCACCTCTGACAGCTACAGTGTAATGTTATTAAATTTGTTCAAATGTGTTTATAGTGACCATAGAGGTCGTTTCCTGAGCTGATGCTTGATGCAGAATGGCTGAGAGAGCCACTACCAGAGCTCTGACAGGAAGGCGATACCAGAGGAAGAGAGAATGGACTGATTCTAGGGCATTTTAGAGAAAGACAAGTGGTTTAGCCAGCTGGCAGTCCTCATGAAAGCAATTCTCTTTCCACAAATGTCTCCTCAGAGAAAACCTTCAGAATGGTTAAAAACTTGTCACTGAAAACAGAATGAGCATGGACAACGATACCCTCTGTTCTCTTTTGTCCTGCAAAATCAACTATAGAAACACTGGCTACAAATATGCTCCGAACTCAAAGAGCTGCCAAGTCTGCTACCTGTAATTACAACTGTTTATTGAGTGAAAGGCACCAGCAGGAGTACACATGAGAACACATACACATATTAGCACACAACCTTTTTTTGTTTTTAGAATAAAGTCTGTTAGTATTCTGATGGCAGAGTTAATGGTTAAATGGCTAATTCACCCATTTTGGTAACAGCTATCGCAATACATTATGTGATAATTATAGGTGTTTGTAATGACAATATAACTAATTCAAAATCAGGTCACCGAATCTGAGGGAACACAGAATAGACAAAATAAAACCGATGCAGCACCTCTGTTGTCAATAATAGAGGGCATTTCCACCATTCAGTTTGAGATCTGTCTTTCACACCTGCCAGGAGGAATACAAAGTCTGTATACTCTATACTTGACATATGATGTAAACTATATTATGATTGCCTGATTAGGTAGTATAAGGGTAACTGGATCATAGAGCCTCTAACTGGTGTGTATATTAAACCACAAGGATCCAAGAGCCATTTAACCATTAATTGAGTGAGGAAGTGGGTTGATGAATGGATTAATTTGCTGTACAATAAACAAACATAAATCAATATATTGCCGTGCATACCATGATTAAGAAAAATAGACAAAAAAGTACCTACGTTAGCTTATATTACACATCCACTAAGGTTAGGAAGGGATCTTCCAAAACACAAGTAAAGATAGGTATATGTATATTACACATTATACAACCACTTTCTCTAAATTTAAACAGGTTGTCTTACTCACAGGTTTCAGCTTTAGCTCACAGGTAAGTGTACTGACTGGCTCCAACACAGTGTGTGACACATACAATTCTGCCTTACTCAGAGGTATGTAGGTAGATCCAATTATTGTGATCTATTAGTAAGTCAGATACACACATTAAACTTTGAAGCATAGCATGCAGATGTAACTTAGTTAGCATATAAACAATAAGTTATCTAAAACAAACAAATTGGCACAGTCATGTCAAACACACTTCCTGGTGTGGCAACATGATCTCAGACAAAAGGAGCAGGACACACTCACTCTTTCTATAACCTCCCTTTCCCTAAACTCCTCCCCTGCGCAATTGAATCTCTTCACCCACTCCTGGTCTTACAGAATTCACATTCAAGCTTGAGATTCTTGAACACATTTTTCTGTGCACAAATGCACTGCAGCTTCTCATTCCTGCAGTGTCTTACAGAAACTGTCTTGACTTCATAAACAGTTAAAAGCAAATAAAAACATTTCAACACTGGCTGTTGGTGAGCCATTATTAACAGCTCTTCTTTCCTCTGCATGACGTAGTTTGAGTAGGAGTTTGAGCTGCTGCCTCTGTAACAATAAGTGTTTAATGTCATACCAAACTGTCAAAACTGTTGAACAATCACAGAAACAAACCTCCAGTTTTATTTGGGTAAATCAAACTTCCACACACACTAGTGAAACCTTGTCGCACATGGTGAAAACCCACATACATACCATTTTATATGTTCTTTTGCTATATCAAACATTGTATGTCATTTTAAGTATTGCTAAAATGATTTGGCTTCTCCTTACCAACATGACACAAAGCAGTGGTCTTCTAATGAACTCTTTTGTGTTGAAGCTTGAGCATCACTGGCTCTGATTGAAATTCAGTGACCTGAAACTACAATTGACCTGTGACCTGTTGGGCACTCAAGTGAGTATGCACATCCCAATGCCTATGCTCATTACACCAACTCTGAACCCTAGAGATGCACTGATCGAACTACTTCTCTCTCAATACTGATCCTGATATCTCAACTCAAGAGTTCCTGCTGATAGTGAGCACAAATCCAATTCCAGTGCTCTCTTTTTCCTAAATTTAAAATCTGTAACACCTAACTGCAGTGAAATTCATTGGTAATGTAACATGAGGTCAGGGATTGTTGTGGCACAAAAAACTGAATCCCAGCAATGATGAATGTAGCAGATCCACAGAACGTTATATTGACACTAATGAAGAAACTGTACTTAATGTGGAATGATCATGTCTTTTAATCAGGACTGGCACTGATGCCAGTTCGGCAGTTTGGACTGGTGCATCCCTAAACCCTAATACCTAACTTTATCCCACTTATTCTAGCTTTAATCCTAAATATCTTCAGTCTCAAGGTGTATTTATCTATAAAGACAGTTATACAAAGAAATATTTGCTCTCTTGCCGAGAGTTAAATGAGAAGATCAATACCACTCTAATATAGACCTAAGGGAGTAATTGCTCCTGGCCAGCTGTAAAACTGCAACTTGTCGTTTTTACACTTCGTTATTTGTACAGATTGTACAAGATATACCATGTTAATCAGTGAGTTTTGCAGGTGCTGGTAGGCAGATTTTCTTACCTTGGATAGAGACAGGCTAGCTGTTTCCCGCTGTTTCCAGTCTTTGTGATAAGCTAAGCTAAGCTGCTGCTGGCTGTAGCTTCCTAATTACTGTACATCCATTAGAGTGGTATCAATCTTCTCTACTAACTCTCAGCAAGAAAGCTAATAAGCATATATCCCAGAATGTTGAACCATTCGTTTTACCCTGAAACAGGGTAGGTCCAGCCCAAAGTGAGGACTGGCACTAGCATCAAGACCAACTGAGACAGTAGTTATAGGGTTATCACAGAATACACACTCTCTCTCAAACACACACAAATTCACTTACAGGAAGACTGAGTTAGGACCAAAGGTAATGATCTGCATGGGCAGGTGGGCAGTGAAGCGTTTTGGAGTCCGTCCATCGGAGAGACGAGGGCATGACACACAACAACATCCCTACAGACATGGTTTCACCAGGTCAACAAAAAACTAAATGGAGGACTGCTGTAAACCTGGCTCAGCCGGAAGTCAAGGTGAGATTGGGATAAGTTGCTGATAACTTTGAACTTTTTCATCCTTTGAGAAGTACTTACAGGAGCTACTTGGACATTAAGCTGAAACGGTTAAAGGCTCTGTGAAACAAAATCTGGAGTAAAAGCTTAAAGAGACAGAGCAGAGAAGGTAGAGAAGACAAATTACGAGAAAGGCCATGTGTCACACGGGGGGACAATGACAGACAACTACTTCCACAAAGCACTGGAAAGTGAGTAGAAGTGCATAAAGCAAAAACAAGATAAATGCATTCAGAGAATGGCAGACGTGATAAAGGAATGTCCCCAGATAGAGAAGGAAAAACAGACCAAAAGAAGGAAGCAGTGAGACAAGTTCTAGCTGATGGAGGCGAAGGATGCATAGGAAACAGCGAACAGACAAGTTGTAATGTTAAACAACTTTTGAGAACATCTGTCCCCTTTGGATAGTTTTCACTCTTTTGAGATCTGAATTCGTTTAATGTAAACTGAGGACATTTCCTCATCCAAAAGTATGGTTACATTGCAAAAGTTACGCAAGTTAGAGTCTTAACTGTTAAAAGTATCCTCTTCCTAAGTAAACCACAATGCTCCTGCCACAGTAAACCACACAATCATCTATCTTTTGAAAGAGTCTCAAAAAAGACTTCTAGCAATCATGAATGAGTGATGATTTCACAGCCATGCTGACACACAGAAAAGAACTCCCAAGTCTGATCTTTTTGTAGACATTTTTCTTCAAGTAAAAAGAATGTGTTTCCACACTCCTAAAGTTACAACACTTTTTAAACTGACAACAACATGAAAAAACATGTTGTTATGCAGCCAAAATATATTTTATGCTATTATGAGCTGGACACATTATGTAGTTAGCTAACGAGATGCTCCTTGACCATGGATGTAATGCCAGGTTAGGCTACTACTGTAGGTAATAGATAGTTAGCTGGGCGTGTTAACATTTGCAGCTTACATTAGAGTAAAAAACATTGTTTTATTGAACTGTTCCTTAAAAAAAACCTCTTTAGATGCTGAGAACAAACACACCGTTTCAGCATTTGGAGAAATCCAAAGCTTGACCTAGCTACAGTTGCTTTTGATTCGACAATCGCCTTCAGGGGATCGTTTTTATCAAAATGATAAATTCAGACAGCTAAAGATGAAACAATGTGAGTAACTGTGGCGCAGTTGCTCGAGATGGATAAAATAATCAGCTGGATCCATTTAAACTTTGGCTATTTTCTAAGATGTGAGCAAAGAGCTGGAGAGCTTTAGGGAAGCGAGCCCTGCACTGCATAGTTGACTTTACTGATGAGCTGAAACAAGTGGCCCTGAGCAACTAAATGACAGCACAGCGAGCCACCGATATGAAGGCACACAGAAAGAACAGAGAGCTGGGTCAAGAGAATGAGAGGAGGGGGGCACAAACAGAATTAGATAGAGACACGTGCACACAAAAAAGGCGAGTGGGAGATATAAACATACATACATAAATAAATAAACACAGTCAGATTCAAATCTTTATGCTATCTCCATCTAATTGCATTTATGCTTTCCACACATTTTTTGGTGCATCATGCATCTCCTGTTGACTAATAATGTTGAAACTTATGCTTGCATATATTCCATATATACCCAACTTTGCTCAATCCCTATTTTGATATTTTTTCTTTGCTGTGGCCTTCTGCTATTTGCTGCAGCAATGTGGCATTTTCCCACCAACCCAGATCATGAAAGATTGATCCTATCACAGAGAGACAGAGGGCGGGAAAGAAAAACAGAGAGAGAATTGGATGGCAGGGAGTATACAGGGTGCTGAGATGCAGTATCTCTGACTTTGTGTTCTGCTGCTGTCAAGTGTTGTTGTTTTAATTGGAGCCAAACTCAGCTCAACACAGCAGTCAGATCCTTTCAACCTGACCCCAAAAACAACAGACACTCAGCCGCCCAACCACGCACACACTCGCACAAGGAGACAGAGGCACACAGCGATAGGCATGGACAGAACGGCAGAGAAGTTGAAAAAGACTGAAGATGAGAGAGACTGACTTAGGCTTACGGATAAAATCTGCTGGAAAAGTGAGTGTGAATCAAGTTAAAATAACGCATAATACTAGTTAAAGGCAGTTTTCTTCAGTGGATAACAATACTAATCCATTTACTATGTCAATAATGTTATGAGTTTCCAGCTGACAAGATGGTGGCTATATTTCATGGCAGTGAATCTCCATGTTTTAGTCAACAGCACTGATAAGAATAATCTACATTTATCTGCTATGATACCACATTATTTAGTAGTTTTGAACATTGGAGTGCTGTCAGAATATTCTTCATGATTACAATCTTTAATCTTTAATCCCCCTCTGAGAGAGGCGATGGGACTCATTGAAAACAATGTTGATTATGTGCTTGAATGCCTTGGCATCATTGTTTCTCATTCAGCAATCACAAAGACAGTTGGACCGAATTGATTTGAACTCAAGTGAATGGGATCGAATTGTTCATTGTGGCACAGACGCAGGCCAACTCACTGCAAAGCTGAGTGTAATAAATTAATTCAGCTGCTCACAGGTGCCAGATGTATTGCCAAGTGTGGCTGATTAAAAGGTGGGGCCTGCATAAGGAATCAGAACAAGGGTGCTTTGTAAATCTAAATGTAAATCTAATCTGACGTACCGTTAAATAAAAGAGACCACATTTAATGGAAAACGTGTGGAAGAAATGTGGAAGTTGCTTTATTATGGGCAGGCGTGCCTACAGTAATTGAACTTTTAACTCGTGTTCTGTAATCTTACAGGAGAAGTTCCCCATGGGATTTTGTCAAACTGTACTTTGTTTGAGCTGTGCAATGCTTTCTGAATTTGTTTTTGATAAATCATTGATTTTGACGTTACCCACTTATCTATTCAGCTTAAGCTACTGTGTATTCCTATTTAAGTTACTGATTTGTTACATTTCTCTCAATGGGTTTTGACATGCTTTGTGTTAAATCAGTGGAATGATCAAACTAAAAGCAATTGTACGTTCTTCCACTTCTTCTCACAAGTTGTGAGAAACCAGTGGTTGGCCAGGGTTACAACAGACCATGCTTAACCATGCTTCTCAAATTAGCTTTGTTACACTTGTTATAACCCGTTACACCTGATGATGATGACGAGTCATAAAATATAAGTCGAAGTCAAAGCAGAAACTACGGAACAAGCTATAAACTCAACGTTGACATATTATTGCCTTATTAAGCTCATATGGCGCCCTGCTAGAAAACTGTTTTCTATTTACACATCTAGCGGACACGGAGCAACATTTATATTCAACTGCAGTATCTGGCTTCTAAATGCTCCATTTTATTCACCAGCTAGTTGCTAACTGGGTCAGTCTGCTGTTGCGAGTCGAAGAATAATTCTCTTTGTGTTCATCACTACCTGCGACTACTTTTAAATTACATACAGTTATTTGATTCAACAATAAAATTTGAAATATTGACTGGTTTAGCTTTAGGTCTCAAGTCACCATATTGAGTCATATGTAACAACAACATGCCATATATAGACATTTTGTGGCAGATGAACTACATCCTATTTGGTGATTAGGTTGGGACGATAGTCAACGCAATCAACAACTAATTTTACTAGCTTTTTGTTGAAGTCAGGGTCTGAGAGACAGATGCCGACAAACATGGACGTTGTTGACTACATTTTGCACTACAAAAGAAAAGAAAGGCAGAAGTATCATGTTGTGTATAGTAACAGCAGCAAACAGCTGGGAAAATAAATTATGTTTCCAAATTTTTCAGGCTTATGCCAATTTATTTTCACCTTGAGTGCAACTTAAACACGCAGAATTGAGTGAACTCAGCAAACTTCCAACATAGCTCAACCCAGCGGCCAGCCTGAAGAGACATCTAATCAGCAAGAGTAATTGACAACATTTGTGCAGCGTTTCTCCAATAATTTTGGTCTAAACTTGACAGTTTATGGATTTGACTTGTGATAAGTAAGAGACAGAATCAACACATTAGATCATTCTGTATATACCCCGTTTATGTTTTTGATATCATTATTTGTTCTGACAATTGTTTCGCTCGTTACTATAAAAGAGCTGCTTGACAGAATCGCTGTGGGAGACAGGTTAGTTATTGTGGCGAGGCAACATAAAAGCTTCAGATGAAGCAGATTAATGGTGGTAATTGAGTGGAAAAATGGCAGCTCCTGCAATGGTGAGAGTCTGTAGTGGTGCAGAGGTAGATTAGTTCAAGGCAATACTGAGGGAGTAGTGATGGAGAGTGACAGGATTCAATCATAATTACTGAGTGATTGCGCTCTAATGACTTATATTGTATTTAGCAGCTCAGTGGTTTAGACCACAATGAGAGCATTGGGTGTTTGTATCAAATCAAAAAAGTGAAAATGTAGGATGACAAATTCAAGAAGACGGATGTACATTTAATGTTAACAAACAGCAGGTTTAGGATTACTTGTGTTTGGTGCTGATTATTAAACATAGAAAAGCATCCTATGTCCATTAAAATGTGTGTTTTAGATATTTGTCTTATATAATTCAGATTTATTAAAGCCATTTTAGGAGATGCCAATTTAATGTGAGCATCAAATTGAATTTGAGTCAATTTGAGTTAATGTTTCCAATTAAAGTTTTCTGTTTGTGTGAACATTAATAACAATTACCTTTGAGGCTGTTGAAGCATCTGCAGTCAAGCAGTAGTTCCATTACGTTCAAAACCTTCAACTTAATCTTTAGATGTTTTACATGGAAAAAACGGTCTATTCAGGCAATTCAGTGACTTTGAGGTTGTAAAATTGTCTCTCTTTGAGGCAACTGTTGATTTGAGAATAGAGAAGAACAATGTAATTGCTACAATGCAGCCAAAGATTAGTCCAGTTTATGAACAACTCTTCACCTATGGTAGTCAGCGGCTCGGTGAGGCCAATAGCTATAGAGACATTTAAATATTAACCACAAATGTCAACCTGCTGATGGTGCTAGCGGAGAAGACAGGGGATCACCCAATCCCAGATCCACACGGAAAAAACGAGATATTGAGGTCAACTGGAACTCAGCCACTCAGGTTTGCAAGTGAAAGACTGAGTTAAATCCCCAAGCAGGCTGGGAAATTGAAACTTTCCTCTCTCAGCAATTACAGCTTTTGTTCCGTTGAGCAATGCGCAGAACTCCCAGCTAAACAGCAGCGAACAGTAGCCTACTGTAAGAATGTGAAGTGAGATGGTGCTGCAGGAGCAAACTCAGCACCGCTTTATTGGAGAAATAAAAGCTAACATATGGTAAGAAACGCTGACACTCACTGATTTATTGAGCGGGGGGTTTCAGGTCAGGTCAGGCCAGAGACAGCATGAGTGGCCTGCTACCTGATGACTGACTGGTTTACTGACTGTACTTTACTTCCAAAGAGTTAATTTAAAAGAGGACACACAAACACACACTGCATTTAATTTTCAGCTACACACAACCCCCACTACTCTGCATCCTGTGACCTCCATCATTTTACACACACACACACACACACACACACACACACACACACACACACACACAATCACACACACACACACACACACACACACACACACACACGATCAAGCCAGAGTAATTATGGATGTGTCCAATCACCATGAATTTCGTTAAGTTTAATTAATTTTGTGCAGTAGGTCTTGGCTCTATCTATCCATCAGGTTTTATGTGCTGTCTGCTGCCCACCTCTCCATCTCCTATCATTTCCCCTTTAAAGCAGATGTATTGATTGGAGGCTTGTCGTCCTTTTATGAAGTAGTCCTGAGTGCTTGTCTCTATTTTTCTTTTTATATCCCTGTTGTCCTGGCGCTGAAAACAAGTGGAATTTGACTTGTCACGGTGGCAATCAAAAGTGAGGTACCTTGATATAAACTGTAAAATTTGGCCTTAAATGACATTTGTTTTTTGACAGAGAGGTTGCAAAGACATTCAATATTTAAGAATGAGATAAGTGCTGCAAAACCTGAATCAGGTTTTACTTCGAGTCGTGATAAATGAGGTCAGCAAAAAGGTGCTGAGTGGGTGATCTGTGGACACTAGTGATATTTTTTATGTCCTTTGTTATGTTGCCTCTGACAATAGAGGCAGACTGTGCTGTTGAAGAGGGAAAGAGTGGAGATTTAGTGGCACAAACCAGTAGATTTCCCGCCAGATTAGAGGGGGAGGGCTGGAGAGTGAGATCTAGATAGATAGATAGATAGATAAAGAGAGTGTGCTTCCTCAAGAGACCTACAGTTTAATTGAGTTTATGAAGCAGTGGACCGAACGGGTTGACGGAGGACATCCATCTAATAGCACCGTGATGCCTGTGGAGCTCTCTTCTTTCATCTGATCTTTTTCTCTCTTTTTCCTCCTTATTCTTCCTCTATTCATCTCACTTACTGTCCTGCTTCTTTCTGTCTCCCTTCCCTCCTTCTTTTTCCCTTTTCTCTTCATTTTAAGATCTCTCTTTCTTCCACTTTAATACTCTATGGCCAGATTCTTCACATCCATCCCCACGTTTACAGTCTCCACTCATTTGTTACATACCTCTTGCTTTATTTCTATGCATTTCACACATTCACATGGATTATAATATACACACAGAAATAGCTATAGAGACATTTAAATATTAACCACAAATGTCAACCTGCTGATGGTGCTAGCGGAGAAGACAGGGCACACACAGAAATGCAAGAGCACACACAGTCTAATATGAAAATACCAATGCATGTGTTAGTTTGCAATGCATACATACGGAAAGAAACGCATCAAAGTCCCTCAAATTACAGCATAAATGTTTTGTACACATGGGGTACAAATTAAATTCTTAGTGGGTACCTACTGGTAGATACAAGGGAAACGGTACAGGGAACGAGGGGAACTTATTTACATTTAGGGGGCACCTAGAAATAAATTATGCAGTAAGAAATTAAAATCACATATTATAGTACATAAATAATTGTAGGGTCAAGGCAGGCACAATTTTGAGGTACTTGTACTTTACTATTTCCATTTACTAATACTGTATATTTCTACTCCACTCTACAATTCAGAGGGAAATATTGTACTTTTTAACCCATTACATTTAACAGCATTTTGTTTTTCAGATTATGATTTTAAATGAATAAATACATTTTAAAAA
Source organism: Nannoperca australis (assembly GCA_036023655.1). Taxonomy (NCBI): domain Eukaryota; kingdom Metazoa; phylum Chordata; class Actinopteri; order Centrarchiformes; family Percichthyidae; genus Nannoperca; species Nannoperca australis. The sequence continues at coordinate 28,302 of JAVQJD010068107.1, forward strand.
TATTGGTTCTCTGTAAATTTAAAGAGTCGTTTCTGTCTTGAAACAATAAAGACATTGTTCGGTTGGGGCGCCTTGTGTTACATGAGGCTGAACAAGTGAAACCAAGTGCAGACTTAGATGGGGAGACACAAATTAAGTAAATAGGATAGTTATTGAAAGGCACAAAGAAGGTCGGGCTGGTAACTGGAAACCAGGGCTGAAGCTGGGGCTTGTGGCAGAGTAGAGCAGGAGTTCAGGGGCAGCGAAGCAGAGCTGACGCAATGAGGAAGAAGAGATAGGGGCTGGAGTCAAAACAGGCAGAACTACAGGGAAGAGGGGGGAAACGCATGGGGGCCAGGATAACTACACATATATATGCTGGCAAAAAAAGACTGGAAGCATAGACTAACTGTATGTATGTATGTATGTATGTAGAGACTACAATCTGCTAGTGTGGCAGTGGCCAGGCAAAGTATTAGTGGAGGCCTTGATTATGGAACGGCTTGCAGCTGGTGGGGCTCTGCTCTGTCCCCAGCGCACCTGTCTCCACTCACACACAGACACACGCACGCACACACACACACACACACACACACACACACACACGGAGAGAGCCACTGAGGGATTGGCAACAGGTGAGGGAGATGCAGGATGGGAGGTAGAGGGCGTGGCAGGAGCAGATGTAACACCATGTCATGTTTCAAATGTCTATTAGTCGTTAGCAGTTCCACTCAGAGACCTTTTCCTTCTAAACTTCCCAGGTGGTTCAGTTTAAATAACAATTTGAGGCCCAAAGAGGTCAGATTCTCCAATATTTCACAAAAACAGCAAAGATTAATTTGGTGAAATTAACAATTGCACCATCAACAATTTTACCCAATTTTATCTACCTTGTTACCCATTAAATTATTAATACTTATAGAGTAATTTCTTTCTAAGTGTCTCTCTTAAACACAAAGATTTCACGGCCTTATTCCTCTGCCTCTGTATAGGTACCCAGTAAGTATTTTATTTAACAAACAATATATATTAAATAATTATCCTGCAATTTGTTGGCTGTAATCTAATGTCCTGTAACGTTACCCTGTATTTATATACACACCCATGCACCAACACACTGGCAGTTAAACCTATTTTGTCAGCCTGTTACACTCCCGACTGTGCGTTGACAGCTGGTTGCAGACAGAGAGCTGGACAGATTGATGGAGCTGTCGCTGGCCAGGCCTGCAGAGTTGCAGATTCGCATGTGCGTGTGTGGCTGGCTGGGCTGTGTGTGTGTGTGTGTGTGTGTGTGTGTGTGTGTGTGTTGATTAAAGATTACAGCGGAGGAAAGAAAGAGAGCGGTGTTTTTGAGATGCAGAGCAATATGAAAGAGGGGAAATGATATGCTAATGAATGCATATTATATGAATAAAAGAGCAGAGACTGAGTATGCGTGTAAATATGGTGAAAATCCTGTGTTAGTGAGCACCGGGGTGTGTCTTTCATCCCATGTGAACATGGATTGACAGTCTCTGTTGGTCCCTGATGACATTCAGTGTCACAATGTTACCCCTGTGATTACAGTCCCCCACCCTACACACACCTTAATGCTTCAATACTTCTTATTAACTCTTCTTTAACCATTCCACTTCTATTGAGCTTCTTATTTTATGATCAGCAGCTTATTAACTAAATCAGGCTGCTTATGCAGAACTGAACAGAATACTAATAAATAGCTGATCTGACAAAGCAGTGAAGCCCATAAAAACATAAACAGACAAATTATGAGAGAAAAAAGGGAAAAGGGTGCGGAAGAAAACATCCCTCATAATTTGAATAGAAAATTATGTAAGAGTGTAATATTTATTTACTAAATTTAGAAAAAAAGGATTGTGTTTTTTGTACATAAAGATATTTTCTATCTACTGTAGGTCATTAGAATTAACACATAAGTTGCGCACAGAACAATTTACAGGAAGATAGAAATAGACATTCAGCTAAAATGGATAACAAAGCAGAAGAAAGGTAGGTGAATGTAAACATACAACTATTTTCTACATACAAGTATAGGTATAAAATGGGTGTATATATAACTATATATATAAAGTTGGAAGAGGTCATGCTTGTGTGGTGGATCTGCAGTGATGTTTCCTGCCTGTTTCCTGACTCTGGTCATGTGTAAGTCCTGAACGGAGGGGAGGTTGTCAGTCCTGACGGTCCAAGTGTGTTCCTGTCCTGTTTGCCGGCCAATCCAAACCAGACAGTGATGGATATCCATAGAACAGACTGGTTGATTGCATTGTAGAACTAGATTGGCAGCTCCTGAGGTAGAACAGGAAGTACATCGGTGTTGGACGCCGACTTTTGGTCCTGGGAAAAGGCTCCCACAGCAGACACTTTGCTGATGATGATGGGATGATGTTGGTGGGCTCTCCCTGAAGTCCACTGTTTTCTCCATAGTTTTGAGCAGTTATTACAAAAAAATGGTGATCAGATGATGGTGCTAGATTAAATTTCAGGGCATCACTAAAGGCAGCAGGATTCTTCCTCTGGGGACCATGAATGTACCACATTTTCATAAAGATTCAAAAGTTTAGATATTTCAGCCTGGACCAAATTCTGTCGGGATATTTCTGTCCCTGGAGCCTGTTATCTGCTACCATGGCTAAAAAATAAAAAGGTTTGCGTCTGTTATGGAAGTGCGCCGTGGACTGCCCACTGGTTGGAAATAAAAGCCTGTGAAACCCAAATGCTTTTGGTTTTCCATATCACTTAGCCCATCAAACCAGCAGGCTCAGCAATTCCTTTATCTCTCCATGGCCCCGTTTCCAGCTGCGAACTCCCCAGTCAACTACGGCATTAGCTGGATTAACCTCCACGCTTGCTGTGGTTGTCTGTCTCTCACCTGCCGCACCAGACTTAAAGCTGTCCTTTGGTTCTTCCTGCCGCTGCCAGTCTAGCTCTCGTTCTCTTTTCACAGCTTATGTTACTTTCTGTTAGTTCCGCGGTAAATGCACACCTCTCGCCTTCTTTCTCCCTGTGCAGCTTGAAATGTCATCTCCCTTTTCTCTCAGATTTCTTTTGTCCTTCCTTTCTTCTCTTGGTATTATCTAGCTCAGTCTCAGTCTTGCGATTATTCGCTTTTTTGACAATGTTTCTTCATAGCGGAGATATTTCCTCCCCTTTTTCCACCCTCTCACACCCTCCTCTCCATCTCCTCTGGCTTTTTTGTGTTTTTTTCCTCATTCATTTGGTTCTCTGTCCTGTCATTATCAACTGCACTGAACGGCTTTGTGTGGCAGCTCCTTTCTTATCTGGTTTTGTCAGGTGCTGGTTAAAATCCATTCATCGGTAGGATGCACAAAGGTGGGCTGGTAAAATGCCAGTGCTGCCTCCACACCTCAATGGGAGGAATGTTTTTGGCTGGACACACTATATGATGCCAAATGTGTCTTCTTCTCTCTCAGTTTATCTTCAACTACCTACCTGTGTGTCTTGGTGCCTGTACGGTTGTATTTACTTTAAGAATGCTTTAACTTTACTTATGAATGTTTAATTTCATCTATTAGCCTATTCATACTCTTCAATGTATAAGCCCAAAGTGCAAAACACATATGCTGCACAGATTTTCCTCAGGATTGTCTTTTCCTTAAAAAAAAAAACATGGGCCATGATCAGTATGCAACATGTTAAAATACTACAAATTGGAGCTTTAAACCTGAATTAACTATGGCAAATGTGTTAGCAAATACTTACTTATTTAAACATTCACCAGTGACAAAGCAACATTAGGATCCATTGTTTCAAGCGACCTGATGAATGTAAGTCCAACATCCACTCTCCTGTTAGCTCTTGTTTGGTCTTCAAGAACTTCAACAAAATATCTGTCTCTTAAGCTGCCAAGTGCTTCATGATGTTCATCAGCTCGTTGCTAACCTTGTCTGTCTGCTGTTTGGTGCTAGCATAAAGTGGGTTTATAGGAGCTTTTTCACTGAAAACAGCTGCCTGCGATGGATGAAAGGATGTTGATAAGGGCGACGAGACACAATGAATGGGCTGCTGAACCAAAACAATTACCTAAAAGACGCTAAAATGCTCAATAGAGCTGATGCAAGGCTGGGTGATACTTTTCTGTTTGTGTCACTACAAGTGACACTTAACATTACATAGTCATTTGATTAATTCTTTATACAAACATTAAATAATGCAGCTTTAAAATACCCAGGTAATTATCTATACCCAACACTTAATGTATCACTTTTAGCAGCTACTTCCATGTGTTTGTGATGGTGGCTTTAAAGCCAAAAGCTACTCAATTGATTGTAAAATGTTGCTATCTTTACTTTTGAGGTAGCTTGTAGCAAGTGTAGTAACGGTTTAGAATATTCCTTCTCATTTTTTAACACATTCCCAACATTATCTGTGACAAAACACATAATTATCCACCTTGTTATCTTCTTGAGATTTTGACTTGTCACAGTAGGAAAGACACAGCTGTATATAATACAATGAATGATGGCCAAAATCCCTTAGCTGCTTCAGTTTCAAGGTCCTGCCATTGTGCATGCTAGTTTACTGTTATGGCTTATTGGGACACTTGAATAGAACACAGCCAACCTGTGCTACTATTAAAAGTCAAATACCGGCTGTGAAAAAGGCCTTTTGATTTGATACAAAATCTAAATGTTCTGTATAATCAGTTCAACACTGACAATGCTGTCTCTTTTCTGAAAGGCTTGGTCTTGCTGCTAGAATGCAGAGTCCCTGCATTAGTAGCAAGACAGCTGGATAAGTAATGGTAATGCAATATTCCAGTATCCTCTGACCTGAATAAGAACATTTATACACTGGTACTGAGCCCCAGGATGCCCGCCATGGGCGAGAGAGAGAGAGAGAGACAGACAGACAGAGAGAGAGAGAGAAAGAGAGAGAGAGAGACACAGAGAGAGAGAGAATTATTGTGGACATGGTTTGTGGCATTTGGCTTTTTGCTCTCTGTGATGGATTTGGTCCAAACCCTTGAGACACACAAATGAACTGTGACATCTATGACAGCTGGAGATGATGCCCACTGCCCTGCCTGCACACACACACACACACACATACACACACACACACACACACACACACACACATACACATACACATACACACACACACACACACACACACACCAGCCTAATGCGTTACATCCTTGGACATCTGTTTATAAGTTTATAAGACTAACTAATCAAACTATATTACTCAAAAATGTATTAATATCCATAATTGTTACATATATTCATATAAATATTATTTTGTTGCTATTTTCTTGCAATAATAAATAAAATATTACGATGGGTTGAAATACTTGACCATATGTATGGAAGAAGAATTTCCTAGGGAGAGAATTTTGTTTCTTTTTAAAGCAGTCAAAAAAATGGTTTGAGAGAGAAACTTTCCACACTTTTGCTTTTAAACCCTAAAGCTTTGCTTGCGAATCTAAAAGTTTTGCTTCCGGTTCCAGTTTATTCTGTGGGCGGGACCTACGCTGAAAGACGTTTCTATTGGCCAGTTTTGATCGGAGTGACAGCTGAATACTACAGGACAATAATGGAAAACTAGTGATACTTTGTGCAGAATAATAGCAGCGTACCTGGACAAGCAGCTAAGATGACGAAATAATACGTATTTGTTCAGCCCATTACAACAGCACAGCTCGTTAAACAAAAGCAATCTAGCTCAAACACAACATTACTGCTAAGTAAGGAAGTTATGTGTAAAGAAACTTACATTCGTACCATCTTTCTCCGGTCTCCTCCGGCGGACTTCGAAACAGCCTCTCGTTAACTGACGTTGCCAAGCTATCACTCCGATCAAAACTGGCCAATAGAAACGTGTCATTCATCGTTCAGCGTAGGTCCCACACACGGAATAAAGCGGAACCGGAAGCACAACTTTTAGTTTCGCAAGCAAAACTTTTAGATTCGCAAGCAAAGCTTTAGGGTTTGCAAGCAAAAGTGTGGAAAGTTTCTCTCTCAAACCATTTTTTTGACTGCTTAAAAAAGAAACAAAAATAGCTCCATACAAATATGCTGTCTCTGTGATACACATCACAAATCTGTTTGTATTTGCGACCTGGTTTTCTCGGGCTACATGTAAACCAGCAGCCAAAGAATAACAATAAGTAGCCATGAACTAACTCAGCCACGTGGATGAATTGTATTTATTTACTACGAGCAAAACACATTTTCTTAAATGTCTTCAAAGGCTGTCACTCACACTGTTCCCTCATTCATACAGATCAGTCAGTGATTAAACTGATCAGGGATCAGATAGACGGTACAAAAGCTTGGTGCGCCTTCTTTGTGATTTTGTTAGTTGAAATCGCTGGAGCTGCTTTCCAGCAGGCCAGCTAATGTCAGCTGCTGTTATCACAGGACACAGACACTGTGCTGGCTACACAGAGCGCTTACTGACATAGTGCTGCATTCACATGGAATCAGGCAGGCTGTAGATCATCACTATAGTGGAAGAGAGCAGGGCGGTGAAAGCAGGTGACTTTAAAACTACGTGAATGCAGCAGGTGACTTAAAACCTGAAAGTCTGAAACAAGGTTTGTGTTTTTGTTATATTGTTTACCTGTGATCCAGTTAGTTTAGGTTTTACATTGCAGTTATGCAATCGCACTAAAGAACTATACATGATGCACCTTTGTCCTGTTCAAGGAGAACATACTTGCAATTGATTGATTGGTTGGCAGGCAGGCCTGCGTCTGCCATTTGCGTGTAGGAAAATTGGCGGGTAGCTTTCTATCACAGTTTGAACAAATAGAGAAAAATTAATTAACAGATTGTCCTGTAATTGGTCCGAATGTCCAAATCACCCAAAAACAGTTTTCACACTAGAAACACATCTGCTAAGTCACAGCCAAAGGGTCTCTTCCTAATGTTATATTGACCGTGTTATAGGGATTGCTGTATGCAAATATGAACTTAATTTCAAGGATGATTCTGGTTAATAACACCAGGGTTAGTGCAGTATGGCCAAAAAGCGTGGTGACGAATAATATTCAGATTATATTTTTTATGCAAAATGCAGGAAAACTCAAGTTGCTGTGGTCACAGAGAAAGTATAATCAAGTGGACGTGTGGAGAATTGAATTCCAGCTGCATTTAAGACACCTTGATCCAACTATGAATCTCTCTTTGCCAGAGTGTTTGTGGCTGCTTGACAAACATGCAGCATCTTTAGAATATAACCACGTAATTAATGCGATTTGAAATAAGCAGCTACATTTCATAGGATTAACTGAAAATAATCCAAACTCAAGGTCCACTTGTTAGCTTTTTTCCAGTGCTTTCACTTCCATCTCAATGTCTTTGTCTGCAAATTGAGTTTGCACAGATGTCATAATCGTGTCACGTAACTTAGCCATCTCCATGACAACTGAGCAGACAAAGGCTGTTGGTTGCGGGTGAAAGGTCTGGGAAAATCTTGTAAGTGCACATTGAGTCAACATTGTTTTGTGAACTTTTCAAGGTCCAGATGATGCAGAAAGAAGTGCTGTAGTTGATACAGGTGGTTCAGTTATCGGTACATAGAGAACCAGGGAATGTGTGTGCATGCTGTGCAGTCTCTGTGTTTTCCAGCAGGTGTCAAACTGACTGCCTCCCAGGGGGTTCTTCCATTCCTCCGTCCATTAATCCACCTTCTCTGCCTCCTGATACATTTCCCTTTTATTTCTTGCAGATCCATGCTCTTATCACAGGGCCTTTTGACACACCATACGAAGGTGGCTTCTTCCTCTTCCTGTTCCGCTGTCCCCCTGATTACCCCATCCACCCACCGCGGGTCAAGCTCATCACCACCGGACATAACACCGTCCGCTTCAACCCCAACTTTTACCGCAACGGCAAGGTCTGCCTCAGCATCCTGGGGTGAGTGGTGTTCATTCCATTCGTAGTTTGTATTTGTCTCCGCAGGAATCCACTAATAATGGTTGATGGTGGTGAGAAACAATGTGTGTTTCTGTCTTACAGCTTGGACTTAATACACTGTGAACTAATCTGTCCTTTGTGTGTGTAGGACATGGACAGGCCCAGCTTGGAGTCCAGCTCAGAGCATCTCCTCTGTCCTCATTTCCATCCAGTCTCTGATGACGGAGAACCCCTATCACAATGAACCTGGCTTTGAGCAGGTACTCTGTCTGTGTGTGTGTGTGTGTGTGTGTGTGTGCAGTGTTTCCCATACATTCATTTATTTTATTTATAATGGGTCAAACCTGTTTTCATTGTAGAGTTGAGCTCAGCACATTGATTCGCTCAGCCTCTCCTTGCCCCTCTCTTTGTCAAAAACACATTGACTGTCTAAGCTGTCTAAACACAGCTTCGGCATCATGGGAACACACCATGTTATCCAAAGTAAGTGCCAAACCTAAAGCCAACACAATGTGTCATCCGTTTGTGTCCCCTGTCCCCGAAAAGTGTCCAAAGATTGTCAAAATGTTTGTCAAATCTTGCATCTTTCTGAAGGCGAATCACCTGAAGGACTCTTTACGTTGACATCAGTGGAGCTGCTTCCCCTTTTCCAGTGCAGGAACTTTACAACCCGTAACTTGGAGCTTTCTATAAGATGAACTTTTATCAACCTGTTAAGCTTTGCTGCTAGGCTGGTGCCTTTGTTGCTGGTGCTGCGTTGTCTCATGTGTTTGGCCAATCACAGTACACTTTACTTACAAAGTTCCTTTATTGTGCAGTATAAACACAATAAAGAAGGGGCAGGGGGGGTCCAAGCACGCCTCATGTCAGTATAGATTTCAGCTCATATTATATTTGCTTTTTAATGCGCGTTCATTAGTTTCTTTATTAGGCTGTCTGTCTGTCTGACTCTCTCAGGAGCGCCACCCAGGGGACAGCAAGAACTACAACGAGTGTATCCGCCATGAAACCATGAGGGTGGCAGTGTGTGACATGCTGGAGGGCAAAGTCCCCTGTCCTGAAGCCCTGTGGTGAGACAACATAATCCATCTTTCCTTTCCTTCTTTCGTCTTGAACATCCTGTCCTCACTCCTGTTCATTCACTCTCTTCTCTTCTTTCTGCTTATCAGCTGATGGGTGTGTGCATGTGTGTTTTTAGGAGTGTGATGGAAAAGTCCTTCCTAGAATACTATGATTTCTACGAGGGAGTCTGCAAAGAGAGACTACATCTACAGGGACAGAACATGCAGGTGACTGTTTCTTATCATTTATTGTAATCCGTGTTCCCCTCATCTACGTTTCCATGGACATCTAGGCGAAACGGACCACGTGTGCTACCTTTTTTGAAATGTTGCACACCCAAGACTCATATCAGATATCAGTTTTCACCACTTGCTTTCGTATGTGTGTGTGTCTTTCATCAGGACAAATTCACATACTATTATAAGCTCTATTTCTGAATGACACACTACATGCGTAAACTTAGCTGACTTCTCAGTTTATTTTTCCGTCCCTCTGCCCAGGACCCATTTGGCGAGAAGCGTGGTCGTTTCGACTACCAGGGCCTGCTGGCTCGCCTCAGCGCGACCCACAGGCGAATACGGGAGAAAAGCCTGGCGGAGGACGAGCACAACGACGACGATTCCGACTCGGATACGAGCTCCTCTGGGACGGACCCTGACAGCCAGGGCAGCTCTCAGCCCTGACCTCCTGGACAGTGCTGGACTCCAGAGCCAAATCCAAAGCCAGGCCTAGAACTAAAGACAAGGGGACCTTTTTTTGTTTTGTTTGCAGTGGAGGAACAAAGTCGCAGAAGAGAATGCAACGCCTACGTTTAAGGCTTTAGGGAGTTCAGGGTTCAGGACTGGAATCAAGCTTCTGTTGTTTGGATGTTGCTTGTCAAATGTGGGCACATTTGGCCTGGAGAGGTGTATTTGTGCTACTTTTGTAGCTATTACCAGCTGTCATTTAGTTTGATTCTAGAACTCGAGGTGGCTGCCATGCTTGATAGTTGTTGAGATTACCCAGCCATTGTTGCTTGTGGATAGAGAACGTTCGTTTCACGGCTCAGACCTTTTTTGAATTGCTCTATAGAAATGGAAGAGAAGAAGATACTGCAACATTCTACGACCATAGTTCCACTTTCACCCACAAACAGAAACCTGGGCAGTGTTTATACTGACCTAGGAAAGACGTGGGCATCTGCAAGAAGGCCTGCGGCTCACTTTGGCTTTGACGTCAGGGCAGGTTCATGCCAGACGAAGGACCTTATAATGGGAATGGGCGATTGGCCTGTTGCAGTGGAAGTTGATGGTGTTTATCAAAGCAGGCTATCTTCCTAGTGGCCCCGTCTTCTTTGAATTCCAGAGGGCAGGAAGGAAAGATGGACCTTTTTAACAATGTATGGTAGCTGGAGAAAGTGACTCTTTGGCAAGGCTTTGCGAGTCATGTGTCTTGTCTCCTCCAGCCAGGGCGAAGCTACGTCACTGCTCTTTTTGACTCAACCTTAGCCGCCTCGACCACCGGGCCACATAAAACATCAGCAGCTGGCCAGTCTGAATACAATGATTCCTGTGTATTATACAAAAAATCTGCTTAGCTTTCAGTTCTAATAGTGCTGTTTAATTGAGAGTAAATCTGTTCACCAGATAAGAAGTTGTTAGAGAAATGTCAGTTTCATTGACATCCTTTATACCCTTTGTTATGCTGTTTTCTCATTGTTGTGCTGAAACTAATTGCGGTGTTTATGGTGCACTGTTTATTTGGAAACCCTCCTGTTTGTTGGGTTGCTGGATCCTGTGCTTTAGCTACATCCACCTGGGCCTGGGGGAATTAATGGAGGCAAGCAAAAGTAACTTTCCACGTATTCACTGCAAGTAACTCAGTCGCTCTGTTCTGTCTGATTGAGGGGAGCATCTATACACAGAAGGCAAATCAAGCCTTTTCAATGCTTTGACATTAGTTTCGACATAAATTAAAATACTTAAAGATGGCATTTGCTGACTAAGTAGTTTTTGCTGAAAATAAACAGATGAGCCCTGTACTCAACCAATATTCATTTGCTGTTTCAGATCTATGCTTTTCAGCACAAGATGGCAAGCTTGACACATATTTGGGTTTGATGTTAAAAAACATCAGTAAGGGAAATAAGACGATGAAGAAATCTGAAATCAAGCACGGATTAGCCAACCTCTTTCAGCTAACTGTTTGTCTTGTCCGTCAACGACACAGGAAATGAATGGGCTTGTTGACAGCATTGTTTGCAGTGTGAACACAGTGAGCGGTGTTCTCAGAAAAGAACAGAAGGGAGCAGAGTTGCTAAGGCTTTATGAGGGAAGGAAACACTCCACACACCTTATGTACGTTGAAAGTGTTCTTGGTGTCTGTAATCATTCCACCTGCTCATACTGGCTGTGAAGAGATCTTTCTAGCTTGACTCAACCATAAGACATGGGACAAAATCGGCTCAGTTCAGCTTGAAGCTAGTGAGGCTACAACTCTGTGGGTTACACAAATCAAGTGGGTATGTAGGTCCTGGTAGTTAGGCGGGGGTTTATTGCTGTTTTGTGCCAGCAATGGATTGCAACTGCCATTGTATCCCTCCACCACGATTCGGCAAGGAAACATTGTGAGTGCAAGTAAGGGGGTTTGTACTAAAAAGACTAACATATGAGGATAGTCAAATCAAGTGGGTATCTGTCAATAAGCTTCATGTTCACTCTGCACTGAACACTAAGAAGGCAGCATGCAGAGGAGTGGTTATACTGAGTAACCAGTACCTGTTCTTCCAAAGTACATACAGGATGTGTGTTGTTTTGAGAGAAATAAGCTTATTCATGTTCTTCCACGACAATTAGATGAGAAGACTGATGTTTTTCTTATGTCTATATGTTACAGCTACAGACAGTTAGCTTAGCTTAGTATAAATACTAGAAACGAGGTGGAACAGTTAGCCTAAGTTGCACCTACCAAAAATCACACGTTATATTGTCTTTGATAATCTGGAAACATTATTTTTGGCCATTTTACAAGGGGATTCTGATGAAGATTTAGTCAGGTACGTAACCCTTCGTAAAAGTATCAAATGTAGTTTTATAAACTAGATGTATAACGTGTTAATTAGTGAGCATTGGAGGTGCTGGTAGGAGGATTTTGTTACTTGTTGACAGAGTCTAGCTGTTTCCAGTCTTTATGCAAAGCTAAACTGACTACTCGCTGTAGCCTCATATTTACATTCTCTCTGCCAGACAGGAAATAAGTAAAATTCCAAAAATGTTCCTATTTAACTTAAAGAGTCAAACAGACTCTTTAAGTTCAGCATACTGCCCTTCTCATAATCTTTTCGACTTGGTGAGACAAGGGGTCAGACAAATGACTGCTTGTTGTTTTTCTTTTCTGCCTTCCATTGTCCTCCAGTCTCTGCCTTTGGCTCTGAAGTCATGTTAATGGAGAGAAGAGCAGTTTGCCTCTGTTGCAGTGTTTAGTCAAACCCTGGTCCGTTGGCGGGAGTTATGTTGCTTAAGATTCAGCTCGGATCACTAATATGGGGCATTACTTTTTATTTGTTTTATTATGTTATAGAATGGTTATATGAGAAGCAGCTCCTAGCTGAATATATGTGATTGCCAAAATGTTGATTGCAACACACTTCCTGAAGTGGAAATGAAGAGGTCATATCCCTTTTTGGTTGTGTTGTGTTGTACTTAAAGCAGGGTTCTTCTGTGGCTGTATAAAGGGTTGCTGACCGAAGTGATCATTTCCAGGTCTTGAAAATGTTGGTATTGTACAGAAGTTCTGGTAAAGTACAGAATAAAATGTTGTTCAGTCCTGATACATGTGACTAGTCCTTTTTTTTTTTTTTTTTTTTTTTTTTTTTTTAAAAAAAAATAAAAGTGTTATGTAAAAATTAATTAACAGTAAAAAAATTCTTGATTTAATAAAAAAA